>CAUYLG010079174.1:0-41938 GCA_963573385.1 Cacajao melanocephalus | reverse complement strand
TTGTTAAGCACAATTATTGGCATAAAAGAGGTTTTTAATACCCATTTTAAGACTGCATTCTAGGCTGGGCAATAGAACAAGAATCCCGTTCTCTCTCCCTCTTTCTCTTCCTCTTTCTTTCTCTCTTACATTCTTTTTTTTTCTTTCTTTCACTCTCACTTTCTTTCCTCTCTTTTTCTTTCAAAAAAAATGTATTTATGGTCAATATATATATATAATTTTATATTTTGCTTCCTATATTTAACAGGATATGATTGGTATTTCTGAATATATATAATTCATAAGTATAATTTTAATATTGATATACTATTTAGGAGTTATCTTAATTTATTCAACCAAAACCCTATTACATTATGTTTTAAATATTTTAATGCATATCACTAAATTGTCTTCCAATACTGTCATAAAAATTCACATTCTTTCTTTTTTTTCATTTTTTTTGAGACGGAGTCTTGCTCTGTCAGCAGGCTGGAGTGCAGTGACGCAGTCTCGGCTCACTGCAACCTCTGCCTCCTGGGTTCAAGCGACTCTTCCGCCTCAGCCTCCCAAGTAGCGGGGACCACAGGCACGTGCTACCACACCCAGCTAATTTTTATATTTTTAGTAGAGACGGAGTTTCACCATGTTGACCAGGATGGTCTCGCTCTCTTGACCTCATGATCCACCCGCCTCAGCCTCCCAAAGTGCTGGGATTACAGATGTGAGCCACCGTGCCTGGCAAAAATTCACATTCTTATTAGAAATGTATGATAGTGCCTGTTGTACCAAACCTTATTCCTCCATAGCTATTCTGATTAATACCCTTGTTTCTGGTAATCTGCTGGACAAGAAATGCCATCTTCTTATTTTAAATTGCATTTATTAGACTTCTGGCAAGGATGAAAAATTGTTGTATGTTTTAAAAATTCTATTCTTTCTTGTAAAATTTTTGTTTATATTCTGTATTCATTAATCTATTAGTTTCTTAGTGGTTTTCTTATTGGTATGTATGACTAATTTTCATAGTAAATATATTATTCATTTACCATATTAACTGTACACATTTTCTAGTTCTTATTCCTAACATTCAATAGCTGTAAATTTTTATGTAGTTAGATGTATTGATCTTTTTTTTTCATTTTTTTTTTGTTTGTTTTCCCAGTGAGGAAAGTATTCAGCTGTAAGTAACAGAAATCCTAATTAACAGTGACTTACACAAGAGAGGGGTTTATTTTTCTTGCATAAGCAGAAGTCTGGTGGTAGGTTGTAACAGCAATGGTTTAGTTTCTCAGTAATACCATTTTAGAACCAGGCTTTTTTTTCTTTTTGCTTTGTCATGTTTTATCATTATCAGATTTAAAACATATATATGCGCAACTTCTTCATTAAGGAAGCTAAGGTCCAGAGAAGTTAAATGATTTGTCCCTGCTGCTCAGCTAATGGAGGGGTCATGTGGTCTCCTTTTTCTGTCTCTACACTCTTTCTGTTGCACTGTGCTGTCACATATCTTGCTATGCGTTTGACATTGGTACCGGCTAATGGCATATAAAACATACAAATAAGACTTTGCTGTGCATTCCCTCAAGATGTGTCCAGGCAATATTATGTATTGGCAATTAACATCACAGCTATTAAATTCTTTTATAATAAACCATAGGTTAAAACGTCATGGGAATTCAATATCTGCTAAGTTGAAAACTTTATTTACTCTCATTGTATTTTTGCAGATATAACAGAACTTTTTGAGAGAAAGAGACCAGATGTTTAAGAGAATGGTTCAGTTGTTATTTTATGTATTAAAAACTAATTTGTGGCAGGAGACTCAGAAATCTACTGAAGTCAAATATCAGACAGGCTTTGATCAACGAAAGAAATACTCTCATCAATCTTTGTAAGCCTCTCATTGGTGAATCTAAAGCACATATATAAACTCTACATCTTTGCAAAGCATTCAGCCTGCCCCTGTGGTAACTGAGGTCATAAATTAGTTGGGGAGACAAGCGCAATAGATAATATTTAATCCATAAAAGATGTAAATAGTAGTTGAAAGCAACTGTAAATTAAATGCCACAGAGTAGGGCATGTCTACTTTCTAAGCAATAGAATACATCACATTTTCTTAACTTCACTTGTTTATGAGCCAACATCATGATATTTTGCCAGAACTATAAACCATAGTTTATTTAAATAAATATTAATATATTTTTCTTTAAAATAACTTTAAAGTGATTTAGTTTTTAAAACTTAATCTTGCTGAGTTATAATACCCATGAATGCATGAGTTCAATCTTCTAGCTGGACTTTTTTTGTTTTTAGCTGTATGTATTTTAACACATTAAAATAAATACAAATGTATTGAAAAAACGGTCTTCATATATCATCTAAAAATTATCTTATGTCTCAGTCTTTAGGAAACAAAAGGGAGTTCAGATGAGGAACAATAGAACAAATTTGCAGTGATTCCATTAAAATATATGAATTACAGAATTCTCTTGTTCCTCTAAGGCCATAATCAAAATTATAGTTCAGATATATTGTCTGCTAGGTAATAGGATATTAATAAGGATTTCTTATGTGTTCATAGATATTTTATATAATTTAGCTTTAAAAACAGCCTTCAGATAACAGTGTTTCATGAGTGTTGAAAAGACTTCAGTTTCATTCTTAATCGTTCAATAATAGATCCCAGGAGTGAATAAGGTTACACATTTCACTTTTATAATCATCTTTGCTTAATCTACTGAAGGTAGGAATGCATTAATATGGCAAAGCACATTATTTTTTCTAGCCTGCTTTATAATTTGTTGAGAATGATTGCAAATCTTACTAAAAGCAATTCAGATATTTCAAAAAGAACTCATCATTCGTGATTAAAGACACATAAGCCTAAAGAAGTATCTCCAGCTAATTTTGAAGAATCATTAAAATATTTTGGGAATCAGCCCTCTTAACCAAATATAACAAAATTTAAAATTCTGTTTACAGTTAGACATTTCTAGGCTTATATTCATTAGCTCATAAAATCCAGACTATAGATTAAAGGGAAACATTTTAAAATGTTAACTGTTTTAAATGGAAATCTTTCTAAAATGTACTATGCACTTCTAAGTCTTCTTAAATGATAGTGAACAAAACATACATTTTCTTTAAGACTGGAGATCATTTTTTTATGAGCTTCTCCTAGTAAAAGCATACTGTCATCTGGTTCTGTGGTTTCCAGTTTTTCTGTCTCTGGTTTTTATTGGACTTTATTTTGCAGCTATTATGCTTGTCTCCCTAATACGCCTCTACCTTGACTATCCCTCCTCCAGTGTGTTACTTGCAGTATTCTAAGACCTCAGAATTAGACAGTGCAGTTTGTTAAAGGTATCATTATAGCATCAAAACGTGTGGACACCAGGGGCTTTTTTCTTCCTACTTCTAATTCAGGGTAGTATAATAAATATTTGCTGTTGTGAGCTGATTAATGATTCATTAAGTGAGCTATTTAGTGAACTATTTTCTAGTTTTTCTTAGTTTTGATCCTGAATGATGATAGCTTTGCTAGTGCTTCATCAACACACTGGGATTTACAGTTTTCATAGGTTACTTTTATATACAAGATTGGATTTGGTCTAGACTGTCTGGAGTTACCAATGTTTACCATTTTTTTAATATGTTTGTGGGCCACAAAATGTCTTCTTTTGAGAAATGTCTGTTCATATCCTTCACCCACTTTTTGATGGGGTTGTTTGTTTGTTTTTGTAAATTTGTTTATGTTCTTTGTAGATTCTAGATATTAGCCCTTCGTCAGATGGGTAGATTGCAAAAATCTTCTCCCATTCTGTACATTGCCTGTTCACTCTGATGATAGGTTCTTTGTGTGTGTGCTGAAGCTCTTTAGTTTAATTAGATCCCATTTGTCAATTTTGGTCTTTGTTGCAATTGCTTTTGGTGTTTTAGTCATGAAGTCTTTGCTCATGCCTGTGTCCTGAGTGATATTGCCTAGGTTTTCTTCCAGAGTTAATAGTTTTAGGTCTCACGTTTAAGTCTTTAATCCATCTTGAGTCAATTTTTCTATAAGGTGTAAGAAAGGGGTCCAGTTTCAGTTTTCTGCATATGGCTAGCCACTTTCCCCAATACCATTTATTAAATAGGGAATCCTTTCCTCATTGTTTGTTTTTGTCAGGTTTGTCCAACATCAGATGGTTGATGTTGTGTGGTGATGTTTCTGAGGCCTCTGTTCTGTTCCATTGGTCTATATCTCTGTTTTGGTACCAGTACCATGCTGTTTTGATTGCTGTTGCCTTGTAGAGTAGTTTGAAGTCAGGTAGTGTGATGCCTCCAGCTTTGTTCTTTTTGATAGGATTGTCTTAGCTATACGGGCTCTTTCTCGGTTCCATGTGAAATTTAAAGTAGTCTTCTCAAATTCTGTGAAGAAAGTCAGTGGTAGCTTAATGGGGATAGCATTGAATCTATAAATTACTTTGGGCAGTATGGCCATTTGCACGATACAGATTCTTCATAAGCATGGAATGTTTTTCCATTTGTTTGTGTCCTCTCTTATCTCCTTGAGCAGTGGTTTGTAGTTCTCCTTGAAGAGGTCTTTTACATCCCTTGTAAGTTGTATTCCTAGGTATTTTATTCTCTTTGTAGCAATTGCGAATGGGAGTTCACTCATGATTTGGCTCTCTGTTTGTCTATATTGGTGTATAGGAATGCTTGTGATTTTTGCACATTGATTGTGTATCCTGAGACTTTGCTGAAATTGCTTATCAGCTTAAGGAGACTTTGGGCTGAGATGATGGGGTTTTCTAAATATACAATCATGTCATCTGCAAACAGAGACAATTTGACTTCCTCTCTTCCCTTTATTTTTTTCTCTTGCCTGAGTTCCCTGCCAGAACTTCCAATACTATGTTGAATAGGAGTAGTAAGAGAGGCCATCCTTGTCTTGTGCTGCTTTTCAAAGGCAATGCTTCCAGTTTTTGCCCATTCAGTATGATATTGGCTTGGGTTTGTCATAAATAGCTCTTATTATTTTGAGATATGTTCCATTAATTCCTAGTTAATTGAGAGTTTTTAGCATGAAGGGGTGTTGAATTTTATCGAAGGCCTTTTCTCCATCTATTAAGATAATCATGTGGTGTTTGTCATTGGTTCTGTTGATGTGATGGATTATGTTTATTGATTTGTGTATGTTGAACCAGCCTTGCATCCCAGGAATGAAGCCAGCTTGATCGTGGTGGATAAGCTTTTGATGTGCTGCTGGATTCATTTTGCTAGTATTTTACTGAGGATTTTTCCATCAGGGATATTGTTGTGTCTCTGCCAGGTTCTGGTATCAAGATGATGCTGGCCTCATAAAATGAGTTAGGGAGGAGTCCTTCTTTTTCTATTATTTGGAATAGTTTCAGAAGGAATAGTTCCAGCTCCTCTTTGTACCTGTGGTAGAATTTGGTTGTAAATTTGTGTGGTCCTGGTGTTTTTTTGGTTGGTAGGCTATTATTACTGCCTCAGTTTCAGAACTTGTTATTGGTCTATTCAGGGATTCGACTTCTTCCTGGTTTAGTCTTGGGAGGGTGTATGCGTCCAGGAATTCAGCCATTTCTTCTAGATTTTCTAGTTTATTTGCATAGTGGTATTTATAGTATTCTCTGATGATAGTTTGTATTTCTGTTGGATCAGTGGTGTTTTCCCCTTTATCATTTTTTATTATGTCTATTTGTTTCTTCTCTCTTTTCTTTTTTAATAGTCTAGCTAGTGGTCTATCTGTTTTGTTAATCTTTTTGAAAAACCAGCTCCTGGATTTATTGCTTTTTTGAAAGTTTTTTTTTGTGTTTATAACTCCTCTGGTTCTGCTCTGATGTTAGTTATTTCTTGTCTTCTGCTAGCTTTTGAATTTGTTTGCTGTTACTTCTTTTAATTATGATGTTAGGGTGTTGATTTTAGATCTTCCCCACTTTCTCCTGTGAGCATTTGTGCTATAAATTTCCCTCTAACACTCCTTTAGCTGTGTCTCAGATATTCTGGTACATTGTATCTTTGGTCTCATTGGTTTCAAAGAACTTACTTATTTCTGCCTTAATTTTTTTATTTACCCAGTAGTCATTCAGGAGCAGGTTGTTCAGCTTCCCTGTAGTTGTGCAGTTTTGAGTGAGTTTCTTAATCCTGAGTTCTAATTTGATTGCACTGTGGTCTGAGAGACTGTTTGTTATGATTTTTGTTCTTTTGTATTTGCTGAGGAGAGTTTTACTTCCAATTATGTGGTCAGTTTTAGAATAAGCGCAATGTGGTGCTGAGAAGAATGTATATTTTGTAGATTTGGGGTGAAGAGTTCTGTAGATGTCTATGAAGTCTGCTGGGACCAGAGCTGCATTCAAGTCCTGAATATCATTGTTAATTTTCTGTCTCGTTGATTTAATATTGACAGTAGGGTGTTAAAGTCACCCAGTATTATTGTGTGGGAGTTTAAGTCTCTTTGGGAACTTGCTTTATGTATCTGGGTGCTCCTGTATTGGGTGCATGTATATTTAGGATAGTTAGCTCTTCTTGTTGCATTGATCCCTTTACCATTATGTAATGCCCTTCTTTGTCTCTTTTGATCTTTGTTGGTTTAAAGGCTGTATTATCAGAGACTAGGATTGCAACCCCTGCTTTTTTTTTTGCTTTCCATTTGCTTGATAAATATTCCTCCATCCCTTTATTTTGAGCCTATGTGTGTCTTTGCATGTGCAATGGGTCTCCTGAATACAGCACATGGATGGGTCTTGGCTCTTTATTCAATTTGTCAATCTGAGTCTTTTAATTGGGGCAATTAGTCTGTTTACATTTAAGGTCAGTATTGTTATGTGTGAATTTGATCCTGTCATTATGATGCTAGCTGGTTATTTTGCCTGTTGTTGCAGTTTCTTCATAGTGTTGATGGTCTTTACAATTTGGTATGTTTTTGCAGTGGCTGGTAGTGGTTGTTCCTTTTCATATTTATTACTTCCTTTGGGAGCTCTTGTAATGCAGGACTGGTGGTGACAAAATCTCTTAGCATTTGCTTGTCTGTAAAGGATTTTATTTCTCCTTCACTTACGAGACTTAACTTGACTGGATATGAAATTCTGGGTTGAAAATTCTTTTCTTTAAGAATGTTGAATATTGGCCCCACTTTCTTCTGGCTTGTAGGGTTTCTGCCAAGAGATCCACTGTTAGTCTGATGGGCTTCCCTTTGTGGGTAACCTGACCTTTCTCTCTGGCTGCCCTTAACATTTTTTCCTTCATTTCAACCTTGGTGAATCTGACGATTATGTGTCTTGAGGTTGCTCTTCTTGAGGAGTATCTTTATGGTGTTCTCTGTATTTCCTGAATTTGAATATTGGCCTGCCTTGCTAGGTTGGGGACATTCTCCTGGATAATATCCTGAAGTATGTTTTCCAACTTGGTTCCATTCTCCCCATCACTTTCAGGTACACCAATTAAATGTAGGTTTGTTCTTTTCACATAGTCTCATATTTCTTGGAGGCTGTTTTTGTTCCTTTTTATTCTTTTTTTCTCTAATCTTGTCTTTATGCTTTATTTCATTAAGTTGATCTTCAATCTCTGATATCCTTTCTTCTGCTTGATTGATTTGGCTATTGATACTTGTCTATGCTTTACCAAGTTCTCGTGCTGTGTTTCTCAGCTCCATCAGGCCATTTATGTTCTTCTCTTAAGTGGTTATTTTAGTTAGCAATTCCTCTAACCTTTTTTCAAGGTTCTTAGCTTCCTTGCATTGGGTTAGAACATGCTTCTTTAGCTTGGAGGACTTTGTTATTACCCACCTTCTGAAGAGTACTTCTGTCAATTCATTAAACCCATTCTTTGTCCAGTTTTGTTCCCTTGCTGGGGAGTAGTTGTGATCCTTTGGAGGCGAAGAGGCATTCTGATTTTTGGAATTTTTAGCATTTACGCATTGGTTTTTCCTCATCTTTGTGGATTTATCTACTTTTGATCTTTACTGTTGGTGGCCTTCTGATGGGATTTTTGTGTGGACATACTTTTTGGTGATGTTGATGCTATTTTTTTCTGTTTGTTAGTTTTCCTTCTAACAGTCAGGCCCCTCAGCTGCAGGTCTGCTGTAGTTTGCTGGAGGTCCACTCCAGACCCTGTTTGCCTGTGTATCATCAGCAGAGGCTGCAGAACAGCAAAGATGGCTGCCTGTTTCTTCCTCTGGAAAATTCATTTCAGTGGAGCACCCGCTAGATGCCTTCTGGAGCTCTCCTGAGGTGTCTATCAACCCTTGCTCTAAGGTATCTACCAGTCAGGAGGCATGGGGATCAGGGACTCACTTGAGGAGGCAGTTTTTCCCTTAGCAGAGCTGGAGCACTGTGCTGGGAGATCTGCTGCTCTCTTCAGAGCTGGCAGGCAGGAATGTTTAATTCTGCTGAAGCTGTGCCCACAGCTGCCCCATCCCCCAGGTGTTCTGTCCCAGGGAGATGGGAGTTTTACCTATATGCCCCTGACTGGGGCTGCTGCTTTTTTTTCAGAGATGCCCTGCCCAGAGAGGAGGAATTTAAAGAGGCAGTCTGGCTACAGTGGCTTTGCTGAGTTGTGGTGGGCTCCACCCAGTTCAAACTTCCCAGTGTCTTTGTTTACACTGTGAGGGGAAATCTGCCTATTCAAGCCTCAGTAATGGCAGATGCCCACCCGCCCCCAACCAAGCTTGAGCATCCCTGGTTGACTTCAGACTGCTGTGCTGGCAGAAAGAATTTCAAGCCAGTGGATCTTAGCTTTCTGGGCTCCATGTGGGTGGGATTCACTGAACAAGACCACTCGGCTCCCTTGCTTCACCCTCATTTCTAGGGGAGTGAACAGTTCTGACTTGCTGGCATTCCAGGCACCACTGGGGTATGAAAAAAACTCCTGCAGTTGGCTCGGTGTCTGCACAAATGGCCACCCAGTTTTGTGCTTGAAACCCAGGGCCCTATCAATGTTGGCACCCAAAGGAATCTTCTGATCTATGGGTTGCAAAGACCATGGGAAAAGTATAGTAGTATCTGGTCCAGAATGCTTCATTCCCTTGGCACCGTCCCTCAGGGCTTCCCTTGGCTAGAGGAGGGAGTTCCCTGACCCCTTGGGCTTCTTAGATGAGGCAACACCCACCCTGCTTTGGCCCTCCCTCCGTGGGCTGCACCCACTGTCTAACGAGTCCCAGTGAGATGAGCCAAGTACCTCAGTTGGAAATGCAGAAGTCACCCACCTTCTGCGTTGATCTCGCTGGGAGATGCAGACTGGAGCTGTTCCTATTCGGCCATCTTGCCAACCCTCTCTGATAGAGTTTGACATGCTGAATGAGAAGAGCATTATGAGCCTTTCCTTGTTTAAATACTGGCATTATGCCTTCTATGTGAGATTTAATAGGCTTCAGTTATAAGAGAGGGTTCTTAGGGGCATTATTGACATTTAGAATGATCTCTCTAAGTAGTATCTTTGCTGCTTCTGTTAATTGATGGCACTGTTATCATGACTTATGGCACAACATTCTAAGTAGCAAAATAAAATTCATGCAAACTTTACTAATTTTTGTTTCATTGATTTATGAATTCAAGCGTACAAATGTTAAAACAAAATGAACCTTAGGAGTGCCTTCTAAGGTTAGAAGTTGCTCTTTCTAATGTGTAGTTATCTGAAGCAGGAAACTACCTTAGGGGGAAAGTTATTGAGGTGTAAAACATGAAAAATCTCTTCTAGAAATGATTAACTTATTAATCTTGAAAATGTATACAAATGGGACATGAAAGTTTTAAAAATAATTCATTGTTTTTGCTTGGAGTAAATTCAGGAAATAAAAGATATAAAATCAGCATTATTTTCTATTTGTCAGCTATGATGTTCAGCATGATTTAAAATTTGCAAGGGAGACAACTATTGGTCTCTGTTTACTTATTAAACGTGTTTCCTTAAGTACCAACTCAGGAAATCTTAATTAACATTCAGGAGAGTTTCAACAAATTTTAAGATACTATTGAATAAATTTCTTCTTTATAATTCTAACTTATTTTGATAGTTTGATTTTCTTCTGTACATAATAATCTAGCAACTGAGTGCTGCTTAAAATAAGCATTCCATTTAGTCTTTGTAAGGAATATTTACTTCTGTAATGAAAGGATTGTTACAGTCATTTTTTTTTGCTTGATTTTTATTTAGTCATGTTTGCAATGCATTTTTCAAACATTCATTTGTTCATTCCTGTTTTATTCATTTACTAAGCATTTACAGAATGCTTACTGTAAAATTGGCATTGTTTTTGTTACTTAAAAAAATAATTTCCAACATACGTCGAATGCCTTATATGTGCTATTAAGCGCATTAGTTGATTATCTTTTTTAATCCCCGGAATCATATACTGGGAAATAACCTATTTATTGATGAGGGCACCGGGTAAAAAGAGATTAATAAATTATAATCCCTTTCCTTGGGAAGTTCACGGTCTAATGAAGTTGGATCCAGAAAAATAATTAATTAAAATTTTATAGGATAAGTGCTGTAGAAAAGCTTGTATTTCTACTTGGACCTTCAGAAGAAGGATTATCTAATTGTGCCTGAAGGAGTTAGAAAAGGTATCACAGAGGAAATGACATTTAAGGTGGGTCTTAATTGTTAAATATAAATTTGTCCAGGGAATGAAGGCAGAAATACTGCTTATACCAATCATGAAGTGATGAAGGAGCCTGGTATTTGGTGGTCCCAATGAGTGAGCTGCCTGGCATTAGACTCAGGTGTTTTTGTGTACAGCGTGTATGTGAGCACGAGTGTGAGGATGTGGGACTGTGTGTGTGGTCTGGGTCTGGAAGATATAAGTAACTAAGATGGTAGGATAACAAGGCTGGAGAGGTAGACTGGGACTTTATAGTAAAGACCTTCAATACAAGGTTTTTTTTTTAAAAGTTTTATTGTGTTTTTAATTGACACATAATAATTATACATATTTATTGAGTACAACGTGGTGTTTCAATACATGTATATTATAATGTGTAATGATCAAATTAGGGTGATTAGTACATGTATCACCTCAAATATTTATTGTATCTTTGTGGTAAGAATATTCAAAATCCTATATTCTAGCTATTTTGAAGTACTTAATGTATTATTTACTGTTAACTATGATCACCTACTGTGCAATAAAACCCTAGAATTTATTCCTCATATCCAACTTTAACTTTGTACCTGCTGACCACCCTCTCTACATCCACCTGTAGCCTTCTGCCTTTCCTAGTCCCTGGTAACCACTATGCTATTCTCTACTATGAGATCAACTTTTTTAGATTTCACATGTAAGTGAGATCATAGGGTAATTATTTTTCTACATTTGGCTTATTTTACTTATCATCATGCCCTTCAGTTCATCCATATTGTTGCAAGTAACAGGACTGTCTTGTTTTTTTAAGGCTGAATAGTATTCCATTGTGTATACATACCAAATTTTTCAATCTATTCATCTGTTGATAGACACTTAGGTTGATTCTTTTTCTTGGCTATTGTGAATAATGCTTCAACATGCATGGCAGTACAGATACCTCTTTGACATGATGATTTCATTTTCTTTGGATAGATACCTAGGAGTAGGATTGATGGATCGTATGGTAGTTCTATTTTTAATTTTTTCAGAAGCCTCCGTACTGTTTTCTATAATAGCTTAACTAATTTACATATCTACTAACAGTGTGTAAGAGTTCCCCTTTCTTCACATCCTTGCCAGCATTTGTTATCTGTTATCTTTTTAATGATGGTGTTTCTAACTGGGGTGAGATGATATCTCATTTTGATTTTGGAATGCATTTCCCTGATGGTTATTGTTGGTAAACATTTTTTAAATATACTTGTTGGCCACTTGTATGTCTTCTTTTGGGAAGTGCTTCTTCAGATCTTTTGCCCATTTTGTAGTTGGATTTTTTTTTTTTTGGAGTTGTTAGAGTTCCTTGTATTTTCTGGATATTAACCCCTTGTTAGATGCATAGCTGGCAAATATTTTTTCCCATTCTGTCGGTTTGTCTGTTCACTCTGTTGATAGTTTCCCTTTGCTCTGCAGAAGCCTTTTAGTTCGTGTTAATTCAATTTGTCTGTGTTTACTTTTGTTGCCTGTGATTTTAAGGTCTTATCGAAAAAATCCTTGCTCAGCTTATGTTATGAAGTGTTTGTTTTCTTCTATAGTTTCATAGTTTTGGATTTTACATTGATTTCATTGTGGCCGGAAATGTTATTTGACACAATTTCAAATTTTAAAATTTTGTTAAGATTTGTTTTATAGTCTAAGTTATGGTCTATCCTGGAAAATGTTCCATATGTTGTTGAGAAGAATGTATATTCTACAGATGTTGGAATGTTTCATAAATGTCCTTTAGGTCCATTTGGTTTAGAATGCTGTCTAACTCTGATTTTTCTTTGTTGATTTTCTGCTTGGATGGATCTGTCCATCACTGAAAGTGGGCTATTAAAGTCTTCTACTATTAACGTATTACAGTCTATCTTTTCCTTTAAGTCTATTAATATTTACTTTATATATTTAGGTTCTCTGATGTAGAGTGCATATGTACTTACAATGTTATTTCCTCTTCCTGTATTGACCCCTTTATCATTATACAATATATTTTTGTCCCTTTTCACAGTTTTTCACTTTAAGTCTATTTTATCTGCAATGAATGTAGTCACCTCTGTTCCTCTTTTGGTTTCCATTTGCATGGAATATCTTTTTCCATCTCTTCACTTTTAGGCTATGTATGTACTTACAGATAAAGTGAGTTTCTTGTGGGCAGCACATATTTAAACCTATTCAGCCACTCTATGTTTTTTAATTGCAGAATTTAAACCATTTACATTCAAGGTAATTGTTGATAGGTAAGGATGTACTCCTGCCATTTTGTTACTTTTTTTTTTTCCAGTTGTTTTGTAGATCTCTTCTTTCTTTTTCTCTTACTTTCCTCCTTTGGGGTTAGGTGGTTTTCTCCAGTAGTATGTTTTGATTCCTTGCTTCTTATTTGTAGTTTATTTATTATAGGTTTTTACGTTGTGGTTACCATGAGGCTTGCATAAAATGCCTTACAGTTATAGCAGGTTATTTTAAACTGGTAACAACTTACCTTAAAAAGAGAAGAATCACACAAAAAAGGCTGTATACTCTAACTCCATTCCTTCCAATGTTTGGAAGTGTTGATGTCACAATTTACATCTTTTTATGTTGCCTATACCGTAATTAAGTAATTAATTAATATTGTTTTTAATAGTTTGTCTTTTAGTCTTCATATTAAAGATGTATGTGCTTTATACACCATGATTACAGTATTGGAGTAAATATTAAACTGAGTATAGTTTGTCTGCATAGTTACTTTTACCAGTGAGTTTTATACCTTCAGATACTTTATTTACACACATTAGCATCTTTTCACATATTAGCATCCTTTTCTTTCAGTTTGAGGAACTGCCTTTAGCATTTTGTTTTTTAGAACAGGTCTGGTAGCAATTAATTGTTCATCTTGGAAGATCTTTATCTCACCTTGATTTCTGATGGAGAGCTTTGCTGGATACAGTATTTTTGGAAGCTGTTTTAACTCTAGCACTCTGAATACATCATCCCACTCCTTTTGGGCCTACAGGTTTTCTCCTGAGAAGTCTGCTGCCAGATGTATTGGAATTCCTTTATATGTTATTTGCTTCTTTTCTCTTACTGCTTTCAGGATCTTCTCTTTGTCTTTGACCTTTCAGAGAATGATATAATATGTCTTTGGGTAGTGTTATTTTGTTTGAATCTGATTAGTGACCTTTAAATCTTTCCTGAATATTCACTAAAAAGTTTTAAATTTGAGGATCAATTTGAATGAAAACATGAGTCATGCCTCTGTATAAATGAATATTTAGAAAATATTTTAAAAGTTATGAGATCAACAACTTTAGAAGATGTTAAGTTGAACCAACTGCTGTATATATATGTCTGATGTATCTTTTAGAATTTATTGTCTCGCTTTAAAAATTATCAATTAGAAATATTATCTTTACTTTATAAAAACAAATAGCGATGGTATGTTTGTTGGAATTAAACTGTAGAGCTGAAAAGAAACATATCACTGTTTTAAATTTTTTAAAACAATAAATATAGGGTGTTTCCTGAATACTATGCAACTGCATGCTATCTAGTCTTGATTATTGAGCTACTATTCACTTTGTAGCTCAGCAATAAATAAATGAATAAACCTTCATTTATTACCTTTTTCTTCTTTGAAACAAAATCTGCCTTTGTCACCTAGGCTGGAGGCAGTGGCGTAATCTCAGCTCACTGCAGCCTCTGCTTCCCGGGTTCAAGCGATTCTCATGCCTTAGCCTCCCTAGTGGCTGGGATCACAGGTGTGTGCCACCACACCCAGCTAACTTTTTGTGTTTTTAGTAGAGACAGGGTTTCACTATGTTGGTTAGGCTGGCCTTAAATTCCTGGCCTCAAGTGATCCACCTTCCTTGGCCTCCCAAAGTGCTGGGATTACAGGCATAAGCCACTATGCCTGGCATATTACCTTTTTTTCTGTAATTTGGCTCACAGTCAATTGATATTGATTCTGCCACTAATCTGCTGGGCAGAAACCATGAGCAGTATCTGACTTAATATTTTAATGAGGAACAAAAATAGAGTGGATTGACTAAACAGAGAGGAATAAATAAGGTAATTTGGTCTAATCCTTTCATCCTTCTATTAAGAAATGTTTCTTTGTATTAAAACACATATTCAACTTTATTATTATCCATACCTGTATCATTTCTGCAGAATCACAGTAAAAGGCCAACATATGGCAGAAAAAGTGAATTATAGCTCAGGCTGATGGCATAATTAAGACTGTGAGTCTCTTGGGTACCACGGAGGAAGTAGAGAGTATTGACAACTAGGCAATGAGTGTTAACATCAGTATAGTCTTTCTGCAGTGGCCCCTTGTGTCCAGAGAATTGGGAGGTGGGAAGGAGGTTATTGACTGGACAGAGTTTGGCTACTGGAAGGGCCTGGCAAGTAGCGTTAATTAAGTATAGTAGAGGTTCAAATGCACAAGTGAAGAGGCTACTATAATGAGACAAAGAAAACAAGAAGCTTCAAGATTCCAGGGCGTTTACTCAAAACATACAAAAGTTGTGGTGAATTAAAGTGGCTTATTATGACTCTCTGAGCACTGGGAGCAATAAGATCACAAAGTGTTTTCTAAGAAAATCAGTCATCTGTGGCATGATTTCAGCAAGTTCTCAAGGCTAGCACAACACTGTTCATTGAGTAACAGGTAACCTGTTACTACATTTTGAAATTTTAGAGTTGTAGCACAAGATTTTCCATAGGAAGCATCAGGCTTTTGATATTCACATTATTCAGATCTATAAGAATAGTTCTGTGTCCAAGAATTTACTTCCTTGCTTCTTCTACACAAATATGTATAGGTCTACTTCTTTCCAGGTTTTTTTTTTTTTTTAAGAAAAAAAAGTTTTCAGAATACTGTTTCATTTAAAAAGTATTCAAAAAGTATACTTTTTATAGGTGCTCCAACAATGACTCCATAAACTGGCATCGTTATCATTAATATTATATATATTAATTTTACTTTACTCATTGGAGGTTTGAAGTCCAATTTTAAAATTGAAATGTTAGAAATTTAATTTAAAGCAATACTTGTAAATGAAGGTTCAGACTAGCCTAATGCAATAAGATGTTGATGGAAACTTTTCTTATTGCACTGGAATTGAAAACTAAAACTAAAGGCAAAGAGGCATCAGATGCCCCATGTTCTAAAGAGAGCTTCCAGTGGTCACAGACTCACTCTTTAGTTTAAATGCCTCCTGATTAGGCCTTGCTTTCTCCTGCTATTACCCACTCCCATGATTATGGTTGAAGGTTAGGTACCCTAGAAAGCAGACTCTGAGATAAAGATTAGCATGTAGGATATTACTCAGGAAGCATTTTCAGGATAAAATCCTGTGGAAAAATGGGGAGAATAAAAAGCAAAACTGGGTAGTAGAAATTAAACTATGCTGTAATCTCAATAAAGGCCTCAGGTAAACATTTAGGAAGCTGATATGGCCCTTCAGAATTGTCTTCAGCTGGGGCAAGGCCTGGGCCTTTATATGCCAAGTATCAGCAATGGGCAGGGGGCCATGACCCATATCCCTAAGATATTGGATATGAGCCACCCAGGCAAGGGGCGTGATCTAGAGTGAGGCAGCTATTTTCTGCTGAGGTAATCATTGAAGGGGCTGCCAGCTAAGAATTATCTGCTGTCATTTGATGGTGTTCCTTTGTCGGAAATGTTCTATTTCTTGCTGGCTGCTTTCAAGCTTTTTTTCTTTGTGTTTAGTTTTCAGAAGTTTAATTATAGCATGGATTTTTTTTTTCAAATTTATCTCATTTGGGGTTCACTTCATGAATCTGTTGGTCTATATCTTTCACAAAATTTGTGACATCATCAGCTGTTCTTTCTTTCAATACTCTTTCAGGGCCTACTCGCTTTCTCCTCAACTTCTGGGATCTTGTGTTTTTGTCCTATGGGTTTCTGAGGCTCTGTTCATTTTAGGAGACTCTGGGTCCTATTTAAATCTTTTGTTTTAGGAGGTGGTAACTCTGTTAGGTTCAGATCGTAAGTCCTAGCCTAGTTTAATGGGCAGTAGTTCTAAGGACAATTTAATTTTCCAAGATTTTGTGGTCTTATTTTGGTGGGCCTGGTGTATCTGGTGTGGGTGGGGTTCCCTGTCCCTGTGATGCTGAGGGGAAAGAACACATTTTTTTTAGGCTGGCCTTCTTTATGTTTCTAGGTAGGGAAAAGAAAGTCTCTGGGCTGACTGGATAAAGAGTTCTTCCAGGCCTAGCTGCTTATTGTAGTGGAGATTCCCCTCCACTGCTCCCTCACCAGCATCTCCCACCTGCATGTGTCTTGGTGAAGGAGGGGATTCTCAGGCCTGGTGGAAAAGAAATGACTTCTGAGGCCCGAAGCTTGTTGAGACAGGATGCCCCTGTCTGTGGGAGATGGAAAGCCCTTCCTGGGCTGGGTGCTTGTGGTAAGATCCCATTTCAGGTGCTCCCCGGCCATCAGCATCCCTTGGTGTGGGAGAGGAAAATCAAGCCCACGGATCCTCCTGGCAGGTGGCTGTTGAGTCCTGATGCCCCCTTGCTGGTGCTGGCCTGTGTCTTTTGGTGGGAGAGGGGAGTCACAGGCCCTGTTTAGAAGGAAAGCATTTTTCCTGCTGGTTCATCAGCATATCTTCAGTGACATGCCTGTTCAATCCCAGGGAGAACTGAACCTACCTGGGCTGCCTTCTGTTGCTATGTGGGATATCAGGAAACGCTGGACGGGGGTCACCTTCTTCCTTTTGGTGGGAGGTTGTAAGATGCCCTGCAACTATGCTGTTCCTCCAGTCCTGGGTTCTCTAATCAGTTCACCCTCCTTCTTGTACCTTTCAGAGTTTTCCTTTGGTTGCCTCTTGCCTTATCTCCAGGGTTTACAGTTTTATTTAGCAGGAGTGGGTGGGAGTAGGAACCAGAAAAAATAAATTATGCTACCTTCACCAGACTTCAGCTTCAGCTGAGAGGGCAAAATTTTGTAAAATAGAATATCATAAACTCTTATCAACCTGTAAAAAAATTTTAAAAACATCTTCAATATGATTCTGATGTTTAAATATTTCATTTATATATTATAAAAATAACAACATATACTTTATAGATTTATTTATTATAGTTATATATATATATATATTTTTTTTTTTTTTGAGAGACAATGTCTTGTTTGATCACCCAGGCTGGAGTTCAGTGGCACTATCATAGCTCACTGTAATCTCAAACTCCTGGGCTCAAGCAATATTCCTGTCTCAGCCTCCTGAGTAGCTAGAACCAATAAGTGCATGCCATGATGGCCAGCAATTTATTTATTTTTGTAGAGACAGGGTCTCTCTATGTTGCACAGACTGGAACTTCTGGGCTCAAGAAATCCTCCTGCCACAGCCTCCAAAAGTGCTGGGATTATGCCACCACACCTGGCCTATAGTTATATAATTTAATGTGACTGTTTTACTTACCTGTTTATTTCCAGCAATCATTCCAGAACAGCCACAAATAGTGACTACTTAACAAACGGTTCTTAAATAATTAAATTATAATTTGTATTCTTTATAATTGGCATACAAGTTTAGATAACTTGCCCAAAATTATGTAACTTATTGATGAAACTAAGGATTAATATTAAATATTTTTTTCGGTAGACACCACATCTATTGCATCTGAGATACCATATGCAAATTCTCTTATTACTTCTTGTTGCCATCTATTTCATTTCTAGTCTTTGGATGTCTCATAGTGACATTAGAATTACAACTAGCTTTAGTAAGTATTATTTAGTTATCCTGAGAGATTTGTTAAATAAAAATAATTTTAAAAAGCCTCTGTAGTCAGTAATCAGCTTCTTACCAATGATAATACTTTTGTCTGAGATTAATATTGGTGCTTTTCAATGCAGCAGAATAAAACTAATCTCCATTATAGAATCCGCAGCTGGCCTGATGGAACTGTAATAACAAAAGTAATTGGTACCCTTTTTGATGTCCACAGGATCCAAATTATAATTTGTCTCCTGTGTACAGAAAAAAAAGTGTGTCTTGTATGGTAAATAATTAAACTTGATATTGATAAAGTTATATTTTTCCATGTCTTAAAGGAGATGACTATTTTATACTTACAGTTGATGTAAACATAATAATGTATTTGTTGCAATCTTGAATAATGTAACTTTTATTATATATTAATAGAAGGCAACTACAATTTGAAATTAAATTATTAGGCTAGGAAAGAAAAATTATGGTTTTTTATTTGCTATCTCAGGTTATGATGAAGATTCTCTATTTGATGGTCCTGAATTCAAGGATGAGGAGTGCTAATGATAGAAAACTTAGGGCAAATGAAAATATGTATTTTACTTTCATTTTGTGAATTTTACTATAAGCATATAAAATATTAGGTTAGCCAGTTTGCATTTATTTGGTGAGAGCCAAACTTTAATGTACTATTTATTATTGTTTTCATAAATCTAAATTTAGCTCATCTTTAAGCATTGATAATTAAGACATATAGGCCCTCATTAATGGCAATGTATGTTTAATTGTTCATATTACCTAAAGTCATACTGAGAATTTTTATCTTTTTAAATGTTGAATTTTGGCTAATGTTATCAGGATATTAAATATAATATTTCAAAGGAGTATTCTCATGGATGAGTCCAGATTCTGTGACATCAAAATTGCTGATTATAATAATGTTAGTAAATAATATGGGAAAGGTATAGCAAAATATTTAAATTTTTACAATTTTAAATTGTATGATGTGTGTAAATGCTATTTTTTCTGGTAACTTTGGTTAAAGAAACAGTTATACTGCCTTTGATGTTGGTGTTAACTGAATACATTCCTTTTTGTGCCATTGGATATCCATCTATTTTGAAAGAATTCGGGAGAAACAAAATAATTTCTTAAGAGATAGTCTGGCATACTGGAAAGAACGTTTGTTTGATGTTGGCTGAAAGGGCTCAAGCAATGGATTGAACAGCTACTTAACAGCCTATAACCTTGAGCAAGTAATTTAGCCTCACTGTAGCCTCAGTTTCCTCATTTGTTATAGGAAAAGTAAAATTCCCAATTCACAAGATGGTTTGGAGGATTACAGATATCATAAAGATCAACTCCTAAACATTGCCTGATAAATAATAGATGCTGAGAAAATTGTCTTCAGTATCTATTTATATATTCCATTATTTAGTTATTACAGGCATATTTTCCACCTTGATAAGCTTACTAAAGTATGTGTCAGCTTGTCCACTGGCTAGGTGATTCAGAGCATAACTTTCTAATGGAAATGAATCACGCAAGAGCTCATTTTAGGATTTTCATAAGTTGAACACATCATAAGTTAGATTTGTGCAAGTAGTTAGATCAAACCGCTTGATGATCCAAGCGTTGTGTTAGGGTGATGCAGAGCCAGGTCAGCTTCTGCATGAGTCAGCACACTTTAGATGTGTAACAAGACTTTCACGAACTGGAAGAAGAATATTGCTTTAAAATGATGTGTCTAGATTGGAAAAAGAAGAAATGGGAACATATGTTCTATTGAATTTTCATTAATTTAGTGTAAGTAGAATTGGCACTACTAGAGAAAGTCTTCATATGCTACAGTAGTTTAAAAAAGAGAAATACAGAAACAGAGATTATATAATTTCTACTTTAATCCTTATTATGCCATGTTTTGTTGGTGGGTTGGAGGGTTGGAGGCTTGGCTTCTTTTATGGGAGGTGCTTACAAGTGTGAACTTTCTAGTAATATTACATGGCTTCAAATACTGGTGCCAACCTTTGATCTTGGACATGTTACTTAACCTCTCTGTGTCTCAATTTTTTAACATATAAAGTGGAAATAAACAACAGTACCTACTTTATTGGGTTCTTTGGGGTACTAAATTAGCTAGTAATATGCCTGGCATCTAACAAAAATGATAAATGTAAGCTATTTTTTTTTAGTTAGGATTCAGGGTATAAATGTAAATTTGAGTAATTATCTGATGATTACATTTAGCCATTTCATTCCATTTCTCTTTAGCCTTCCACTACAGTTGTACAAAAGCAATGGGTACCTAGTACAATGGTTGGCATACATGAAGTGTCTTAATGGTTGGTTTTAGATGAATGGAAGCAGAAAGCTTAGAATTTTCATGGGAACATGATATTTAGCTTTGAAATTCTTATTGAGCTGAAGCATTCTTACATATCTTTGTGGGTTTTTGATAAATTTTCCACATCTTTATAGTAAGTTAATATCATCTCAAGTTTTTAAACCTTAAGCTTCTGAAGTATACTTTAAATTTCCAAGAAATTTAATTAGAAAGTAGTGGAAAATTTCTTACTCTAATCTTTTCTAGCTGAGTTTTTCATTTGCATTTAAGTTCAAGACCTGTCATGCTTTGTAACTAGTAAACATGAAAAGAAAGTGGTTAATGAGACTTACCATTAGTTGAGATAGTTTCACTATATTTACATTAAAAGCAGACCACTTAAAAATTTATATATTTGAAATCTGTCAGAAATTGAAACTAAGTATCTTTTCAAGTATAGGTGAAAACTTTTCATTGATGTAGTTTACATTTGAATCAGAAGCAGCCCATTGAACTGAAATCTCATCTAACATACCAAAACATTTGATTCAGATTAATTATTTACAAACATAAAATAATACTGATGATTTAGGTGTTCTCCAAGCTATACTTATGCATGTTAAATTTCAGCTAATTTTGACTTAGTTTCATATACATTTTAAAATAATGTTATTAAACTCTTAAATTTAAAAAGTATACATGTTCTTTTACCCATAATACTGTGGAGAACTTTTTTTAATTTTTAATTTTTGTGGCTACATAGTAGATGTGTGTATGTCTGTATATATGTGTGTGTGTGTGTGTGTGTATGTGTGTGTGTGTGTATGTATATATATATATATATGAATTACATGAGATTATTTGATACAGGCATGTAATGTGTAATAATCCCATCAGGGTAAATGGGGTATCTATTACCTCAAACATTTAGCCTTTGTGTTACAAACAATCTACTTATACTCTTTTAGTTATTTTTAAATGTACAATTAATTATTATTTACTATAGTCAACCTGTTGTGCTATCAAATGCTAGTTCTTACTTATCCTTTCTAACTACTGTTTTGACCCATTAACTATCCCCATTTCTTCTTCACCCCTTGAATACCCTTTCTAGCCTCTGATAACTACCCTTCTATTCTCTATCTCCATGAGTTCAATTATTTTAATTTTTAGCTCCCACAAATGAGTGAGAACATGCAAAATTTGTCTTTCTGTGGCTGGCTTATTTTACCCAGCATAATGATCTCCAGTTCCATCCTTGTTGCAAATAACAGATTCTCATTCTTTATTCTGACAGAATAGTACTCCGTTATGTAGATGTACCATGTTTTCTTTTTCCATTCATCTGTTGATGGGTGCTTAGGTTGCTTCCAAATCTTGGCTATTGTAAACAGTTCTGCAACAAACAGAAGAGTGCAGATATCTCTTTGAAATACTGGAATACTGAAATTTCCTTTCTTTTGGGTACCTAGGAATGGGATTGCTTGATCATATGGTAGCTCTATTTTTAGTTTTTTTGGGAAATCTCTAGACTGTTCTCCCAGTGGTTGTACAATTTACATTCCCACCAACAATGTACAAGGATGCCCTTTTTAGAGAACTTATTTTATAGAAGACCCAGTATGTGGATACATACACTCACACACAGACACACGCACACAAACACACAGATTATTATTAGAACATTTTCTTTAACAGCAAAACTGGAAACACTGTAAGTGCCCATTAGTAATGGGAGTAGTTTTACTCAAACTTTGGAATCTTATAGTGTATTATATATTATTTCATTAGTTAGAGCCATGATATATGGATAAATGAGAAAATTATGTTGCATGGCAATTTTATGTTTGTCATAACCTCAGAAGCATCAGCTATTTGCATATATGTATAAGAACATAGAGAAAAGTGTGGAAGGGAATGGTAGCTAAGAGGAGCTGAGTTTGGATTTTTGCTCTGTTTCCCAAGCTGGAGTACAATGGCATGATCTTGGCTCACCACAACCTCTGCATCCCGGGTTCAAGCGATTCTCCTCTATCAGCCTCCTGAGTAGCTGGGATTTCAGGGATGCACCATCATGTCCAGCTAATTTTGTGTTTTTAGTAGAGACTGGGTTTCTCCATGTTGGTTAGGCTGGTGTCTAACTCCTGACCTCGGGTGATCCACCCTCCTTGGTCTCCCAAAGTGCTGGGATTACAGGTATGAGCCACTGTGCCCAGCCTTATACTACATTCTTTAACATGTTCAAATGAGTATGTTTTATTTTATATTTTATATATTTTAAATATAATTTATTATACTTACATATTTTATGCTTTTTAGTTAACAAAGTAAACAGTCTGCTATATTGATCATTCTTATGGAATCATAAGAACAGGAGCCATCCTTATAACCATCTGGACTAAGAGAGTTAGCCTCTGAAGGAATGTGAGATTTAGGCTAGCCACCATCAGTGACCAGTCTGTATAAAATATACCTGTTCAATCCAGGTGTCAGCAGGAAACAGATGATGCAGTCAAATTACAATAATTCAAGAGCTGGAGCCAGGTGTGGTGTAGGAGAACCTCAAGGAGTTTTTCATGGACCAGAAGCCACCAACAGCACAGCTGTTGCCACCCTAGGCACAAAGAGACAAGGAGATGGGGAGGATATCAGAACCCAGAAAGAGAAAAATTCATGTTGTAAAGAACCTTGATTAGAATGATGACCTTCTTTCAAGGGACATAGCCCACTCACAGTAAGCCTACAGGAAGTGAACCAGGGAAGAAAATGTTGAATGCATTCTAATCTCTCCCATCATCTGTCAGGGCTTCCCACTGACTGAACCCAAAAGGCAGATGTTAAGAGAGGGCCTTTTGATGTCAAGTACCTATGTCAGCAGCCTTGGGCAGAGAACAGGGGCAAGTATAGAGAATGGGTTTTGAGGAATAAACAGGAGCTATCTGACATAAAATAGCCAACATTTGTTTTTGAGATTTTTTGAGACGGAGTTTCATTCTTGTTGCCCAGGCTGGAGTGCAATGGTATGATCTCGGCTCACTGCAACCTCCACTTCCTGGATTCAAAGAATTCTCGTGCCTCAGCCTCCCAAGTAGCTGGGATTACAGACATGCATCACCCACCCAGCTAATTTTTTTTTGCATTTTTAATAGAGATGGGGTTTCCCTATGTTGGCCAGGCCGGTCTTGAACTCCTGACCTTAGGTGATCCATCTGCCTCGGCCTCCAAAGTGCTGGGATTACAGGTGTGAGACACTGTGCCTGGCCCCAACTTTTTTTTTGAATTAAATAATCAAAATAACCCAGAAGAGGAAAACATAGTTTTAATATGCAAAATATTGGCATCCATTTACTTTATGGACTTACAAAATTATTTTTTAATTGGCCTAAGCCCAAAGACAGATTTTTAAAAAAAATCTGAAGATGGCCTTGTTCCTCACCCTCTTCTGTGCTTAAGTCCTAAGTTCTTCCTTAAACTCCCATGAGGGCATAAGCAGTGAACATATCAGAGTAGGCACAGAAAACTATACTTCCCCAAGATGAACGTGGCCCCAGGCCTGCAAAGTGCCAGACTTTGGGCTTGGTCTGAAATAGTAGGGTATTCTGTTACGTCCTAGCATGGCTGCAAAGAATGACACTGTAAATCAGGTCATGGAATGGGAAGCTGACATTTACTGACCTGTGGCATGTGCCAGACTCCATGGTATACATTCATGTAAGTTATCACTTTTACTCCTCTCAGCAAACCTGTATTTTGACCATAATAGTATTGTACCAAATTACTGTTTAAGAAACAGAAACTCCAAGAGTTTAATCTGGAGTTTAGGGAACTTTCTGAAGGTCAGTGATAGGGTCTGGAATTGGACCTAGATCTGCTTGGCTACATCCCGGCACAGCCTCACTTGGCTGCAAAATTGTAAAGCAGCCATGATCTGTTATTGGAGGTCTCTCACCTGTCCCAGAAATATGCCTTTCCCTTTCCCATCTCTCTCATTCTCTTATCTTCCATTCATTCCCTTAGTTACATATTTAACAAATATTTGTTCAGTACCTGCTCTGTGCTAAGAATCATGCATTGTACCATTGATACCAATGAACATGGCCTCTGCCTTCATGGATTTTACAGCTTAATAAGAATTCTCAGGGAAATCATCCTATGCATTTTCACTAGCCCCAAGTCCTTTTCGTTTGAGGTCATCTGCATCTCAGTCTTCCCATATCTTTATTAAGATGGAGAATTAATTTTTGGCTGATTTGTTTAAATAAAAGTATAATATAAAATAAACCTTTAAAAAATCTCACTTGCTATTTCACTATTTTAGAGAATTGAGGATGCTATAATATTATAAGAAAAATGAAATACAGATACTAGGTAAGATAATATTTCTGCTTTCTGGTTTTATTGAAGCAAATCAGCCAGCTCCACAAAAAGTGTCAATATATGGGTACATGTTGAGGCTTATGTTTTAATCAGGCTAAAAGCGTATCATATTCTCTCAAATAAGCACATCTTTCATTTCTTAAATTGAAAATTGGTTTGTATTTATTCAAAACCTTTCTTGTCAAAGACAAGTTAAAATTGCTGTTCAAGTGTCTCATATAGTTATAACCATAAAACTAATAAACATTTGAACTAATTTTTTCCCTATTTAGATATGCTTGTTCACTCTTTGGAAAGCCCCAGATTGGGTTACTCAGGTAATCCCATTTTTGTAACTGAGCCAGTATCATCATTATCAAAATTACAATTGATCTACAATTTAGCGTGATAAAGGATGACTGGTATGTAGCACATTCTGATTTCTCTCATTTTGCATTAGATGCATTGCATAATGGAACTCTAGGAATTGCCTGCTAATGCTTTACTTCACCCTTTAACAATTAAGTTAGGTGATCTTGGGTAGAGTAACATTCAGTAGACTCCAGGCATATTGTTTTCTGTAACCATCTTTGGATGTAATTTTGGGGAGTGGGAGGGCTGGAATACAGGCACAGAAACACATACACGTATTTGTAATTTGTTAAGAGGGAGTTATTATTAAACATCTAAATTGACACTATCGTATGGTGGGTTCTTCTGGATCTGATCCTAGACAAGTGAATTAACAACATCTTTGATCCTCTTTAGCTTTTTACTTTTGTAAAATAAAGGGGTTGGATCAAATAAAGGGGAGTTTTGTTTGTTTGTTTTTAGCTTTTGGTGTTTTTTTTTTGCCCATGCTACAGTATTCCTAGAAGTCACTCAATACCTAGTGAGGCAAACAAGAAGCAGCTCTAGCTCCTTCCTTGTACTTCAACAACAGTAATTCTGTTTTGTTTTATTTGTTAATCATCCCAATTAAGACTTCCAATTTCTGATGCCTTTTCACCTATTTATCAGTAGTAGGGGTATCTTCAGATTTTTTTTAAAATCTGTCTTTGGGCTTAGGCCAATTAAAAAATAATTCTGTAAGTCCATAAAGTAAATGGATGCCAATATTTTGCATATTTAAACTATGTTTTCCTCTTCTGGGTTATTTTGTATTCTATTTTTGGCTTCATAGTGAGTGACAGCTTGTACAAACAACACAGATACTGGAATAATCAATCTTTTCTTCAATTTCTGTAATAACATGAACTATAAAGTATTAATCATGTGTTTATGCCTGGTTTCTACATGTGTATGAGTTAAGCCTATTCTTAATTTTCTCTCTTTGTCAGCTTCAAAGCAGGAAATTACATGGTTGCCCCAAACCTCTGGAATTCTGTTATTTTGTTTAAAAGGTGCAAATCTAGTAAAGCCTCGGCAGTGGCCTGTTGCCAAGCTGATAGCTGTATTTTTCAGCGTAGATTGCATTTCCACAGCTGTCTGGTGAGACGGTTGCTTCCTGTATAAAGTGGTTCTAGAGTCATGCATGTGCTTGGGATTTTAATTTATCAGATTTTTTAGTACTTCCTACTTAGAGCTTAAAACTATAGGGACTATAATGTGCACCATTCCAAAAGGTGGCATTTCAGCTTCTTTATCTTTGGGGGTAACATGTTGTGAATGAAATTGGTGTTTTAAGCAGAGCTCCTGGGGAAGTTTTTGCCCAGTCCTTTTGATATCCCATGTGCTCCATTGTAATAAGAAAGCAGAATAAATAAACTAAACTAGGTGGTCAGGATTCTGTTAGGATGAAAAGAAGTATAATTTCCTTTATAATGATGAAAAGCAAACAAAAACCCTGCACAAATTATTTTAATCAATGTTTAAAGACTAGTTTCCCAGGCTCTTGTGTGTTTAACAGATAGTCGTGGGTGCGGTGGAAATGGAGTGGAAAAACAAACAATTACTGTGTAGATAATAAAAATTACTGGGCCAAAAGAAAAAAAATGTTTGAAACACATTTTTTTTTTTGAGCCGGAGTTTCGCTGTGTTGCCCAGGCTGGAGTGCAGTGGTGCAATCTCGGCTCACTGCCACCTCTGCCTCCCGGGTTCAAGTGATTCTCCTGCCTCAGCCTCCTGGCTCATGATTGACGTGAGTTACGTCTCCCAGCATTTTTTCATTTGTATTTTGAGAAAAACATATATTAATGTGGTATTGACAACTGCCATGATCATTTTTCATTTAGGCTAATTATCCCAAGAAAGGGGTTCCTATATCATATTCTTTTTTTTTTTGTTTTAATACTTTAATAGTGAATATTTATAGCTATAGAAATTTGATACTTTTAATTATAAAATTTTAAACTAGGTTCAAATGAAAGAAAAAATTCTCATAAATTAAAAAAATGTAACCATTTGTTTAGGATATTGGAAATCAATTCTCCATATTTGACACTGAAATTAGCTTCAGATAACCCTTTTCTCCATTTTGTGTTCATGTTGTTTTCACTTTATAAACAGTAAAGCTCCATCTCCTTGCGTGAAGTTATTTTAGGGGGAAGAAAAAGTGCAATACACAGATTCATTATCTTGTAATAGCTCATTTTAGTTTTGCATTGAATCAGTCTTTGAGACAATAACTGTAACTTGATTTTTTCCTTCCTTCCACTGGTAATAAAGGAGGCATTTTATTTCAGGGAAATATGAATTAAAATAGTCTTGCTTCATAAGCATGCTCAGAGAAGAGATTTTTAAATCTTGTTTTAGAAACAGTGGCATCATCTTCATGAAATTCAAGTTTTCCTCTTTCCGTTTTTTCTTTTCCTTTCTCTGTGAAACTCTAGGATTAATAGGAAGCACATCCAGAATTCCCTCTAGGAAGAAGTTTAGATAGGGACATAAATATATTTTATGCATTCTTACTCAGCATTTCCAAATAAGCTTTAAGAGTTTCTTAAGTAATCTTTGATTTTATAGAAAGAAAAAGGGTCAAAGTTTGCTTTCTTCTCACACTTCGGTAAACAAATACCTCTTGGATTAATGAAGAAATTGACTAAATCTACCAATTATCTCACTATTAGAAAACATGTCTTGAAAATTTGTTAGATGCAGGCCAAACCATTAAACTCAGACCTTGCCTTTAAGAAGCTTTCAATTAATTAGGATATGTCTCAATCTATTGGATATAATGAAATAGAAACTAAATGATTATTAATTTTCGACACACAAAATCACTTCTGTAAAATGGAAGAAGTAACATGAATCCAACTGACCAATGGATGTTGGATAACCAGTTATTGGAGTGCTTTCTGGAGGGAAAGTAGTACTAGAAATAACAATAAAGTTTCACCTTTACTTGTATATTTTTATATCACTTTTACTGAAGAAAATTGCCTTGACATTTTTGCTAATAAATTCAACTTTTTTGTTATTTTTTAGAGAATAGAAATGTATAAAATAGACAAATGTGATGGATTCCTTGGAAAAATCATTATTGGATTTATAGTTATTGGAACTTCTTTGAATATGATTAAGCAGATTAAATCAAGATTAAATTAAGATTCTATTACATGGATGGTAATACATATGGAATTACCTTAAAAGTGATTGTGTGCTATGGAGAATGCCATAATTTTGTAAAATGGTTCTATAGTGAAGTTAAAATGTTACTGGATATACATGAGCACACATTTGACATAAACTAACTTGATGATTGGCCAGAACTAGAATTCCAATTCCTATACCTCCCATCCACCCACATCTATTGGACAAGTGCCTGGTAAAACAGATGGGCCTTGGGCTGTGCTCTCAAAACAGGCAACCTCCACCTTATTGAGCAAAACATTGGATGAAAATAGACTATATTGTCTTATTGTGCTACTGAGCATGATAATTTAAGTGAAGCGCTCCTATTTATTATTGTTGTTGGTTGTTAAAAATACCTTTTTCCTTATGAATGAATATGTGAAAATTGGAGGACAACAGATGGAGTCCCAGGGAACTGGAGAACTTATAGATAGGGAGGTAGTTCTCAGTCAAATACAAAAATAAAAAATCAGCAGGAGTGTGAAATTTCATGTGGTTTTATAAATGCATGTAGCTAAGATTTTAGAAAATGTTTGGTTTAGCCTACAGACATGGGTTGATCATGAAATTTCTCTTTTCCACTAAAGGATATGAGACCAAGTAGAATTCTCAATGTCTGTCCTCAGGCCCCTTCAAAATGTTACCACTTCAAGAGCTACAAAGCTAGATTCAGGGCGGGACCTTAAGTTTTGGCTACTGTCTGTGTAAATATGACACACAGAACTGAGTGATAGGGCAGTGGATGACTTTATGATATCAGAAGTGAGTTTTGTTTATGGTCCATTAATGACATTGCTTCTTGGACCATGTTTGTGAAAAAAGCACTGAGGGCAATTAGCAAGAACAACAGTTAGTCCCAGTGTTTACAAAGAAGGGGAGCTTGGTTGCTACCTACTTTGCTTGCATTACTGCCGGGCTATTTTTTAGTGGCATGAAATAATTCCTGTGATACTTAAGAACTCTATGGATTAAAACTCAGTGTAGTATATATTGAATTATGCTTTCTGGTTATTATATTTGGATAAATTTATGCATAAAATACTTCAGCGGAAACCTGCAGTGGAACTTCCTGAATATTTGACCTTTTGAAAGAAATCCAAATGGAATTGTTTTATACTTATTTAGCTCCTATAAATGTGTGTGCTGGGTTAATGAATAAATAGGTAAGAAATAGCACAGCATTGTTTAACATTTATTTCTTTCCTCAAAATAAAAAGGTTAATAAAAAAAGTAGTAAATTGTTATTATTTAGGAGTTATTTCTTACTGCAAAATGTTTTGTGATAGCTTTGTTCAATTGTATTTAACTTAATTTAAATTACCATAATACTTTTTTGTTACATTGTCCTTTGAAATCATTGAAATTGGCTAAATAATATTCTATTCTACTTGATAAAATGGAGAACTCAGAAGATTAATTTAGATACAGAATTGAGAATAAAACAATCTCAATATATGCTTAATTTTATTAGAAGGAAATCTATTATAAAAATAGCCATTTGAAGAGAAAAAAGATAAAAATAGTGAACTATTTTAATTTTCATACTATCATAAAATAGTAATACAGGCTGTCTTTAAATGAAAGTAAATATTTTGTGTTTATGAATGTATATGAGACATATCATCATTATCAGCTTAATCTTGAACTACTCTGATATAGTATATTTCTTATGCATATTATTTAATGTCTCTTGTGTTTTGTTTTAAACAGCAAATGCCAGTCTTCTTGGAGGAGGAGGTGGTAAGTACTGAACATCACTTAACATAAAATACACTTTTATTACTATACCAACTACAAGATATTTAGTAAGTTCTGTAACACTTAAAAGAAAATTAATTTTGTTGTAGTCATAAACCACAAAAATGATAATCTTCCAAAAATAATTTATAATATAAATACCTTGGTTTGCTTAAATGTTATTTTAATTGATTTCAAGATATATACAGTAATTTTCTTCTTGTCAGACTTTGTATTTCTACTTTTGGCTATAAGCTATGTGAACATACATGTAATACATGTGTATACACATTAATAGTACAGAATTACTTTTAATATGAATTCTAAAACATTTGGAGGCTGTGGTTTCTTTTTCCACTATAATGACTTTCTTTTGCTTTTCATGACTTTGGAGCCTGAGAGCTTAATATATCAGCCACTTACTTTGAAAAATAAAAAAGAAATTACTGTTGACACTTTGCTTTTTCTTTCTGCTCAGTTAGAGGAGAAAGAGAAGGAGATCAAAGTGAGATGAGGGAGACGGAGATTACTGTACTGGGAATTTTTTTGATACTAAAATCTTGTAACTATTTGTATTTTTATTTCTAGGTTAGAAAGATGAAAGCTTTCATAGTCCCAGTATATATAATATAGTAAGAGAGAAAAAAGTATACAATTAGAGCAGAGTCCTTTTCATAAAAGGCCGAGATGGACATAACTAGGTCTGTTTTCTCTTTCCCTCTTACTCTGTTTCTTCCCTCCTCTCTTGCTCTTTTGTCTTACACATAGTTGAAATAGATAGGATTCTGCAGAGCCTTAGGCTTTCAACAGGAGGTTTCGTTGTGATTTTCATTTGGAAATTGAACATTTAACCTTTGTTTCTTTGTAAGAACAATTGATTTTTAAAAAACAGAATCATGGAAATAAGAAAAATAGAAAAGTGTTTGAACTAGAAAGTGCTCTTCATATTCTCACATGTCAATCCGTGTTCTGTACCAGAGTATCATGAAAAGAGTATGGAATTTGAAATTGGACTTAACTGTGTGAAGACAATGAAAGCATTACTAAATATCCCCAAGCCTCAGTTACCTCATCTTTAAAGTATGAGGATAATATTAACTATCTAAAGTGTTTATTGGGAGAATTAAACAAAAGTATCTGCTAAGTAACTAAGTAACAGAATAGTGGAAGATTCATAAATGTCTATTTCTCTTCTTTTTTCCTAAGTTGTTTTAGAAAACACAAATTTGTAGGATGTTTCATTGTACTGGTTATTGTATCTGGGGGAATTAGAAGGGAAAATTTTCCTTAGGAGTTGAATTTCCAGTAATTTTATTCTCTCTGTCTCTTATAATATGTGAAGAAAATGTTCTTAAGATAAATTGTCCATAGTGCTGATTTTCTTACAAGATATATTAGCATTTTAAGAAACCTCACAAATACTGTTAATAGCATAGAAAAAAAGTTAAAATTGAGTCTATGTAAACACATTCATCAAGTAAAAAAACAAATTAGGTAGATGATTCAGTTATTACTTTTGAGTATTTCGAAAAATTGACTAACTATATTAGCTAAAATCACTTTAGCTGCTATAACAGAAAAAGTAAAAAACATTGAAATCCAAAATAACAGTAGTTTAAAGGCGCTAGATATGTATTTCTGTCTCATGTTAAAGTAGTCTAGATACAGGCTGGAATGATTGTATGGTGATTCCGTGGTGTCATCAGAGACTCAGCTCTCACTTTTCTGTTCTTTCCTATTGCATGGCTTTCATACTAAGATGACCTCAGGGTACAAAATGGCTGCTGGAGCTCTAGCCATCATAAATATGGTACAGGTCAGAAGTAGGAAAGGCAAAACATGAAAAAATGTGGGCTTCCACACATGAGTCAGTTTTCTTTAAGCAGATTTCCCTGGAAATATTTCTTTCTAGCATATAATCTTTTACAATATTTATTCCTAGCATGTAATCTTTTATTCCAAGAAGCAATGCACTCATCAGAAAAAAAATTACTGTTGTGTTTACTAAGGAGGAAGGGGAGAGTGGAGGTTGAAGAACACAATATAATGTACCTGCCATGGTAGTTACCTTCTATATTGTCAAACTGCTTTCTTTAAATACGTATATGTATACTTGGTGTGTGTAGAATTGACTCTAGTAATTAGGCTTGTATTTTCCTATGATTCCTCTCTCCTCTCTGAGATGATTTATGAATTTTTAGCATGATAAGACATTCAGTAATAGGCCAACTCAGTTTTCTATTTAGCTAAAGTCTTTATTTTAATGTCTTCCTCTAGATGGTTGATTTTGCTCAATTTGTCACGATTTATAATTTTTGAATAATAAAATTAGGAACTCAGCATCATCCTAAAGATAAATTACAAGTATTTAAGATTGTTGTAACTTCTTTCATTAAAGTAGGTCATTGAGAGGTTTAAATTTATTTATGCACTTCTGGAGATGTCAAGATTGCTCTAAAATACATGTCTGATTTTTGGAAAGCTGCATTTAAAAATTAAATTTAAGAAATATTTTAAGCCTTCTCTGAGCTGATTTTTGACCTTCTGATTCTATGACAAATTTTTTAATCCTCTCAGTGATATTTGTAAAGTAACAGCTAGTAATCATCCAATAAGGAGCAACTGAATTGATGTAATTCTCTTGGATTTAATCAATGATTCCTTTTTTCAACATGAATTAATATCCCTTCAAAGGTCCCTGAAAAGAATAGTGTTTTAATTGGCTAAACAATTTGATAAGAAAATTTGACACCATATACAAAAATAATAATGGGACCTAAGTGCCATTTTTTAGGTCCTCAGGAGAGCTTCCCCCAAATTCTGTATAAGTAGTACCTGATTGTGAAATGCAGACAAAATTATTGTATGCAAAATTGTATTAGCCATAAAATTTTAGCATTTTGTTGTTCTTTTCTGAGTGCTTACCACCAATAAGGCAGATTCCCTGAAAGACTTAAAAAATGGTCACATGTCATCCTCTCAGTACTGATTTTAAAGTGAGAGATTTACTTTACATTGATGTGAATTTTCATCTTTGAGCTAGAAATTAATCTTTCTATGAAAGTATTGCCACTGACTGCAGTTCACTGTAATGAGCATAGGTGATGTGATTACTTCTATCCAGTCATTTCTGTTAAAATTTGGTAAGTTTTACCAATTTATTTGGTAAAATTAATCGTTTCTGTTTATATTTTCTTGATAGGTTAAAGGCAGAGACAGATAGGTACTAATTTCTTAAATTAATATAGACTGGTCTATAGTGACCAAATTGTATGTTTCAGGAAGCATTTACATGAATGTTAAAAATATTTGAATGTTAAAAATCTGTTAATTTTTTTTTTTTTACAAACTTTCCATTATTATTACCAACAGTATCCTGTATATTATTTTACCTGTTGTTATTTTAATAGTCGAGAGAAACTTCTTCAGGGTTACAGGGCTTATAGGGCAAAGCTGGAATGAGAAGACAGTGTTCTTGACCGCCACTCTAGGGCTCCTGGGTAACGGGTGGGTAACTGTTTACACCAGGAAAAGAGTAACAAGTGGCTAACTCAGTTTACACCAGGAAAAATAAATAAGAGGACAGGAAAACATACAGTTACGATATGGATGTTGCATTCCTTGGCTTATTTTCACAAGTCTCAAGATCTATTGATAGCTTGAAAGTCAATACAATGGCACTGTCTTACAGTACTCTTGGATTGCTGCCCAGATTCATATACTTTTTTTGTGTATTTGAGATTCAGCCTTAGAAGATATTCCATTTTAGATTTATGCTCACCCATCTGTAATAAGAATGTTGTACATGCACAAGGTCCTATGATGCTGGTACTTTTGGAATATATAGTAAAATATAAATCACTGTAGCCAGTCTTAAATTATATAAAGAAGTAGAATTAGAAAGAAAAATCAGAACTAAAGAACTAATGCCTCACTTCCTTTTGGATCATTACATAATAGACAGGAACAACATTTACAATCTCTTGCTTTAGATAATATCTTTTCTTTTTCATTGACATAATAGTTAACACAAAACCAGAACCTGCTGATAGAATCCAAGCAGGATATTGTTTATGGGATGTGCTTCCTCTTCCAGTCTGTCAAAGCACCTGAGGGATAATGCTAAACATTTAAAGTGATGTTTCCTGACAGAGTGGTGACTTACTGTCTTTTGTACACATAGCTTTATGACTGCCATTTGAATCATATATACATATACACATAGATAAAAAAATATATACATTTGTATCAGTATCGTAATTTGATACCTTATTCCTGAGTTGATTCTGTGGCAGGTTAATAGATAAGTACTGTTATCTAATAAGCAAGTGCTATTATCTATGCAGTCAGCCCAGCTGCAATGCATGCAAAGCCATTTGTCCAATGTGAGAACAGAGGGCACATTATGAGCCTCCCCACCTCTGATGGCTTCCTGCTCTCCTTCTGCCCCTTAGAGCAGGCCCCAAGATGGACCAGGTTCAGTGCCGTGTGTTAGTAGCTGCTCCTCTAATCTCCTTCATTTCTTATTTGGACAGTTCTACTTGCAAAGAGGATTCATAATGCTTGTCTGTTAGTAACGTCCTTTCAAACAATGAAGCAGTTAGTGTGACGTACCAAAATGCATGCTTGAAAAAGAGTAAAATTATAACTTGGGTGATAGGTGCACCGAAATCTCAGACTTCGCCATTACACAATTCATCCATGTAACCACAAAACACTTGTACCCCAAAAGCTATTGAAATTTTTTAAAAAAGAAGAGTGAAATCACAAACCATGTGCTGTTATATAACGGTATTTGTGCATCTCCATACACCCATCATCTGTTTCTAAACGTAGACACACATGTGTGTACATACTCAGCTAAGATTAATTGAGTTACTATTGGGTGTCAGCATTGATTATTGATTGGGCAATAAACACCACCTTTTCCCTGTGGCCAATCATGGTCCCTGTTCAGCTGAATTGTTAGAGCAATTATAGTTGTCTACATTCTTTTGGATGTTCCAAGGATTCTGCTGGCATAGTCTTTTGGGTTAAAATGATGCTTTAGCATTAATCAAATGGACATTGGATGCCTTCTTTAAAAGGCAGAAGAGATATCTTGAAAACGACTCTTTTCATAAAAGATCTGAGTTGCTACCCAAAATTCCTAACATGAAGAGCAATGTGTTTAAACGGCTTTTTGAATGTGTTTAAGAAGGAACGATTTCATAAATTTTGTCTTAAACCTTCACAAGCAGAGTGGAGTGCCCTCTTCCCCTCCCTCCACATACACAGCGGTTTTCCAACACATTACTCCAGCGCTCAACATCCCCCAGTGATTCTGTTTCATTCCTGTTAAACCTCCAGATGTGGCCAGGCTTCAGGCATGCTGGGAGGAATCTAGGATAGCAGTCAGCAGTGAGGGACTGAGGCAGTTCACAGAGGGTAGAGTGTTAGGGGTTTCTCCTCAGGAGAGTCAGTCAAGCATGGCCAGTAGTGAGTTCACCAGCTGGCCTGTGCTCAGCAGGGGAGGGGCCCTAGCCACGGGTCTGGGGAACAGCAACAGCCTTTCAGACCCGAGTGAGAGCAGCATGGCAAAAGAAACTCAGGGGCGCTGACCTTTTTACTCCGGCAGGGAGTAGAGCTACAGGAAAGGATGTGATGCTAAGCCACAGAAAATAAGGTTTAAATCTTAACTGCCTTGGCCAGGCACGGTGGCTCATGTTTATAATTTCAGCACTTTGGGAGGCCAGGACAGGAGGATTATTGGAGCCCTGGAGTTTGAGACCAGTTTGGGTGACATAGTGACACCTCATCTCTACAAAAAATAAACAGAATTAGCCAGGCGAGGCTGTGCATACCTGTGGTCCCAGGTACTTGGAGGGCTGAAGAGGGAGGACTGCTTGAGCTCTGGAGGTTGAAGCTGAAGTGAGCCATGATCACACCACTGCACTCCAGCCTGGACATCAGAGTGAGACCCTGTCTCTTAAAAAAAAAAGAATCTTGACTGCCATAGGTGGGATTGATCCTGGGCACTGTGGGTGGTTAAGCCTGCTAAAGGACGCTAGGAGGCCCAGATGTGAGGAACAGGGAAGGGGCTTAGGGACCAGGAGCCAGGCCAGGTCTGACAACATTCAGTTACACACTGAGCCAACCTACCTTTGCCCTCCCTCCTTCCTCCCTCCCCATTTTCCCTCCTCTCTCCCTCCTTTCTTTCTTTACTTTCTTCTTTCCTTTCTCTCTTTCCTTCCTTCTTTCCTTCTTTTCTTTTTGTCTTTCTCAGTCAACAGCAATTACTGATTATCTCTTGTATACTAGCCTTGAAATCAACGTAGGTAAGATTATGAGAACTAAATGCAGCCAGAGGCATAAGTATTTATTTATACATCAATATCTTAAGAACTAAATAGGTTCTTCATGCAGGGAAGATGAAATGGAACAAAGGAAGTCAACAGCTTGTAGTGGTTAGGGAAGGCTTCCCAGAAGAGGTGACACTGGAGCAGTCTTGAGTGATGAGTAGCAGTTTTCAGGAAGCAGAAGGCCGCGATCTATTCAGATGTATTTCCTCCTCTTCACTGTAGAGATCTTGCTCTGCCATCTCCTTACTGTTCTGCCATCATATTATCCAGGCCTTGGTTAAGCAGTTTTCTTTGACCGTCCCGGCATGCCACTTAAAATGGAGTGAAAAGTGTTAGGTCAGAACTGGAGAAGGGAACTCTGGTGCTGGTGATATGGGTAGCAAACCTCCATCAGAGCAACCTGGGCAAATTCTGGTGGTCATCGCCAGTGGAAGCTCCTCCCTGCTTTACTTTCTCTTCTGATTACCTCACCTGCTTCTCAGTCTAGGGACCATCTCTGCAGCTGCTGACTCCAGTTGGATTTCTAGTATGTGCTTTCTTCATTCTACATGAGCTTGTCTAGATTTTGTTCTTCAAAGCTTAACTTAGCCCTGGTTGCTTTAATCTTGCCTGCTGTTTGTCATTAAGCCTTCCAGATGCTCTTCCTAGTGGAGAAAGGTGGGGTGGGGAGAGTTCAAAATCCAAGCCATGCATCTGCTTTGAACTCTCTTATTGTAATGGCAATTCCAAGGACAGACTTTGTTTATTACACCTCTAACTTTGGTTACTGTGATCCCTTCATTCTAAAGCTAAATTTCAAAGTTATTCATTATGTTTACTACACATGCTCCCACTTCTAAGTGAAGCTCCTGACCAAAGATCCTTGTTGAAAAGGCAATACTATGCAAATTAAATGTTCCTTCTATTGTAGCCATACCTGAACCTAGAAGTGTATATTTCCCAATTAAGACATAAACTTCCTGAGAGCTGGTAATTTCATATTCATCTTTATAACCCTGGCTCATTCTATCACATATAGTAGGTGCTTTGAGTTATTACTCTCTCTCATCCTGGATTCTCAACATGTTTATATAGTTCGGTTTTGACCAGTTTACTTTGGAAAGTTAATCTCTTTATCTTTAAGTGAATTCTAAGTGAAAAACAAAAAAATCCAAACTTTAGAAATGCTTATTGCAGGCAACCTGAGGATTATATTCATATTTATACAGTAATTATTTATATCATTGTATTATCTTTTATTTTTAAAAAGTTCTTATAGCCAGGATCTCATAATTTTCCTTAAATACATTTTCTTTAAATGGGCAATAAAGAAAACAATATGTAATTGAGTATGTGGGGAAATAAAATACAGATAATTTACATTCTGTAGATCACATGGAAAGAGGGAAAGCCTATTGTTTCATTCATGTTTTACCATATTGAGGGAATTTAACCAATTATATCATTCTCTTTGTGATAGCTGGATTTTAATTTATTAATAATTTGTCTTTTACATACTAGAAGTAACTTATCGTTGACATCATTTATTACTAATATGTATGCTAGTGTTATCCTACAATGCATTTCTATTTTTTGTTTAGCTTCAGTAAGGTTTACCTAAAGAAAAATTGTGTTGGTGCTGTTAACTGGATACTCTTTTAAGATCACTTGTTTTCATTTTGCTTTTGATTTTTAGGGTTTGTATTTTAAAAATTACTTTTATAATTGGTATCTATTATTTATATGGGTATGTTTCTTTCATAATTAACTTTTAAAAAAATAGAGGTTTAGTCATTCTTCCAGAAAATGTTGAGATTAGTAAATCATGCTTAAGAATACTAATTAAAGTTTGTAAAGAAAAAAAGTAAAAATAAGGGAAGCCCTCTTTTCAGATGTGGAAATACCTTGGTAAAAATCCTAGGCTCTTATAAGTTCTCTCACTGTGTTTGGCTAGCTAAATGACACCTAAATGCTTGGAAGTTCAGATAATATCTACAAACAATACGTTAAAGTTAGGAGGTACTCTAACAGGTGCCAGGCTATGTCTCGATATCTTCCTAATTATATAGTAGCTACAGTATAATGCTTGTGTAGCTTATCTACTTGTGTTAAAGGTAAAATATTTCTAAAACTATAAAAATGAAACGTTTATTGAGATCCTGATTTAAATATCTCTCATCCCCAAAGAGTCTCTCTGAACGTGACTCGCTGGTACACATTAGGAAACAAATTTCAAGCCAAATTCTGTAGGTCAAGCCTATTATGTTTTGGGATCACCAGGTTATATTCCTTCAGTTTATGGCAGAGAATTTTTGTTTTTTTTACTAGATCTGATGTAGCTCCACAGTAATGCAAGGAGGGGCAATTTCTTTGGGAGTCACTTTTATAAGATTTTTAGTTTTGGCACTGTTAAGAATCCTCTTGTTCATTTACCCCTCAAATTAAAGATACTGTAGGGAATGAATGAATCTGGCCAGTTATTGATGGCAAGAAGTTCAGGATCTCCAGGGTTCAGTCACAGGCACTGTGTCCCCCTAGGGTTATGTGATCTCTTACTATTGCAGCTCTGTCTTTGGCCAAAAGTCATTAATTTTTTTAATGACTTAGGAAAAATTTATTATTTTGTGTACTAGTTTCCTCTTCTGAAATGATGGTTATAATGATACCTAACTAGTTTACAGGCATGGAATAACTAACTGCCCACTGTAAAATGTTTTTCAACTACAAAGTGTTAAATAAATGGTTATTATTCTAGTTGTCATTATTATTATCATTATAGTGTAAACCTGAAAGATGAAAGGTGCCAGATAATTGCAAGATATGGTGATGGTATATCCAAATAAAGGGGAATAACTTGAATTGTTGGATGACACAAATCCAGATATCTGTGTGTAGTAGAAGAGAGTTTCTTTTACAGGAAGATACTATAGATAGCTGTACTTTAACCCCTCAAAAATCTGAGGATTTTACATATAAATATAGATAGAGGAATATTCTAACAGTAGTTCATTTCATCTGTATGTATAGTGGTCATTATAAGGAAGCTTTCTTTCAAGTATTTAAATACCCAGAGTCAAAAATAATTATATACTAGAGTATGAGGAATTCCAGCTTCATGCAACATTACCAGTCAAGGAGAAGGTGAGCTTAACACGGTCTTCAGGAGAGGACATGTGATGAAGCTATCTCTTAAGGTATTTGAAAGGAAATCAGAAACAGTAGCATTTTTCTATTCAGGCACGTACTTGGCACTGGGGAAGAACAAGGGATCCCACAGAATAGAGTTAATGGCCCACCTAATGTGTATGTCCAGCAGGCAGCCAGGCCTGGAAAAAGAAGCAGGGAAAGAAAAACCTAGCAGAAGCTTAGAGTACACAAGGGAAGAGTGGTGCTGCAACCTGGAAGGTGACAGAAAAGTCCAGGTATCCTCATAGGGATACCTGACCTTGAGTTTCAATGACAGCAGGAGAGACCTAGCAATAATCTGGAGCCCTCTGAGTATCTAGACCCCACATCTGAAAGAATGACCCAAGTCAGACGAGCTCAGAGAAGGTCTAGGCTGCTAGAGAACCTGAGTCTCCAAAACTGGCTTTGGGAGTGGAGCTGAATGGAATTTATACATGGGGAGAATTGGTGGAGTCAGCCACGAACAACTGGGAGAGAGACACAAGAAGTCTAAGGAATGTACAATATTAGGACATTCTCTAGGAGAAGATGAACAAGAAGTGATGTCTCAGGAGCTGTAGCTAAAATACTCTCTCAGCTTTTGCCACATGGTTATTTCTGACCAACAAAAAGCTCTCAGAAATAGCCGTGAGGTGTACAAAGCCCTTACTAGGCTAAAAATCCACTAACTCTGCAACTTCTTGGAAGCTAAACATACCAAAGACCTTATGCTTACAAATGTGGTATGATGTTCATACCTGCAGGGTCAGTTTTGCAGGACATAGAACAAAAAGACCTTTACAAAGCTCCAGGTTTTGTTTCTAAGATGATTGGAAAAAGCATAATTCACTAGTCAGATTTTGTTAAACAAGGAATAATTCTACATCTCCATTAGTACAAAAGCCCTGCTCTGTCATTAGATTATCTCTACTTAGCAATCTTCTAGCAGGCCCCTCTGCATGCTCTGGATGGTTGGGACTGCCCTCACCCTGCTGTGTCTCCGTCAAAGTCAGTGAATTTTCATAGGTAACTGTCTCTCTTTTCTCTCAGATTATAGATTCCACAATGACATGGACTATGTCTATTTTGTTCACTTGCTGAATCCTCAGAATCTTGTAGAAAATTTGACATGTAATAGGCACTTTCCAACTAGCTGTTAAACAGATGTCTAAAGAAATGATGGTAATAAATAACCTTTATGGGGTGCTGCTCTGTGCCAGGCACTGTGTAAGAATGGCACATACATTATGTTAATTATCTCAATATTCTGAGTAGATAGGTATTACTATTATTCTTATTTTATAGATGTAAGATCAAAAGCTCAGTGAGGTTAGAGTGAATAAAATATTGGGCAGACCCAGTATTTTAACTAAGACTCTCCAACTCCAAATCCCCCTCTTTTAATCATTGCACTGTAAGTTCACGAGTTCAAATTAACTTAAAATTAATTATGTGAATAAGGAGTATATCCATGGATTTATGTGTCTCTAAACCCTCATATTCTGATTTTTTTTCTGGGCAACAAATTTTATTCTTTGAATTTCCAACTCATCTTTATTTCTAATTAACATTCTCTGGAAATAGCTTTACCCCTCAGAGTTATTTTTCTGGGAATACAAGAATTAGTAGTGCTAAGCTAAGAATTTCTAGGCTTGTCTCTCCTTCTTTCTCAGTTTGAATATGCTACAATATCTGTTCTTTAACCTCATTCTGATAAAAGAATATTTTCAATAAATAGAATTTCTGAGGATTTTGTTATTTTTTAAATAACAGAAATAAACTATAAGGTTGAGGTCTTCTTTGAATTCTCAATTTCATTTTTCTTTTACACAGATTATTATCATTCATTTGATGTCCAACTTTTTATTTGTCATAGTTCTTTATGCATATATATCTACAAATAACAGGCAGTATTGTTTTAAAATTTTGAATAAATATGTTATGGGCATTCTAAAGTTTTTTTTTTTTTTTTTTTTGAAAGAAAGAAAAAGAGAGGAAAGAAAGTGAGAGTGAAAGAAAGAAAAAAAAGAATGTAAGAGAGAATGAAAGAGGAAGAGAAAGAAGGAGAGAGAACGAGATTCTTGTTCTATTGCCCAGGCTAGAATGCATTCTAAAAATGGGTCTAAAGTTTGTTTTTATTTTAATATTTTGCTAAGCATTG
>CAUYLG010079171.1:0-61179 GCA_963573385.1 Cacajao melanocephalus | reverse complement strand
TTTTGGTGGCTTGCATCCTGTATTTACTTCCCTGCGGCCCTCATCCTTCCTCAATGTTGTTTGCACCTCTTTATTAAACACAACCACAAACAAAAAAAAAAAAAAAAAAAAAAAAAAAAAAAAAAAAAAAAAAAGCAGTTCAAGGCATATCCTCAGTTTGAGTAATCTTCAGTATGTCCAAAGAACAAAGAGAAGGTTGGGGGTTTTATAAAGAACAAAAGAGGGATGTTTGCTGTGGTCCTGAGAGAAAGTTCACTGGTATTAGTAAGGTTTTGGCAAGCTCCGATGGATGGGCATTGGCATTGGGCAAAATTAGTCCTACAGCTGCAGCAAGTTATCTCAGCATCTGTAGATGAAACTGGTTTTGCGTTACAACAGGCAGTTCCTTGCAGAGAATAACATCATTCTAAAGCAACGTTATGTACCCTGAGTGGTTTTTCCTTCTGGCCCTTCCACTGTGATATAGTTGGGTATGACAAGAATGACCCTATTCATGTGATCCACTTTCACACTATTTTTCAAAGTTTTTATATGTTAAACTTTTTTTGTTAAAAACTAACACACACACACACATTAGCCTAGGCCTAAACAGGATCAGGATTATCAAGATGTCTCTAAGCTATAGGAAGTTTTCAGCTCTATGAAAATCTTATGGGACCAGCATTATACATGCAGTCCATTGTTGACCGAAGCAGTTGTTATGCAGCACCTGACTGTATTTCTATGCAAGCGTCTACCAGCTTGCCTGGCCTATGCCATGCAGCTCTCGTTTTATGCCCTGGGCTTCTCTGACGGTGCAGTGTGAGATGCCTGAGGTGACCTCCTTGGAGCACAAACACTTGCAATCTGAAGACTTATATCCTATTTAGCCATGCTTGATGGATGGGGGACCAGAGTCAATGAATAAATTCTGCCCTTATCTTCCCCTGGAAGGATAGTTCAGAGCATGTAGAAAGGCTTCTCAGAAAATGGCATGGGAGATGTTGGTCAAAGGGCACACACTTTCAGTTAACAAGATGAATGACTTCTGGTTATCTAAAATACAGGATAACTGTTAAAAAAAAAAAAAAGAAAAGAAAAACAAAATCAAAAAACTTCAAGGCCAGGTGCAGTGGTGGCTCATGCCTGTAATCCCAGCACATTGGGAGGCTGAGGCAGGCAGATCACCTGGGGTCAGGAGTTCGAGACCAGCCTGGCCAACATGGTGAAGCCCCACTTCTACTAAAAATACAAAAATTAGCCGGGTGTGGTGCCTCAGTCTCCCAGCTACTCGGGACAGAGCAAGACTCAGTCTAAAACAAAACAAAAAACCTTTAAACACATTAAATTAACAGAGTTTAACTGAACGAAGGACAACCCTCAGGACCAGAACAGGTTGAGTACTCAGCTCTCTGAGCACGCAGCATTTCTGGACAGAAAGCTGAAGTGAGGTCCAGCTCTATTGGTTCTAGCCCAGCGCCCAGAGTTTACCTTATTTCCCCACGGTCATGTTGGTTAGCTGCCTGCATTGGTTGACTAAGCTCAGCTGCTGTGACTGGCTGAGACTCAGCTACTTGTTACAAAAGTATACTCCTAAGTCAGGCTTTCAGTGAGTTTAGGTTCTGATATGGTTTGGCTGTGTTCTCACCCAAATCTCATGTTAAATTTTACTCCTTAATGCTGGGGGAGGGAGCAGGGCGAGGGGAGGTCATTGGATCATGGGGGTAGTTTTCCCCTTGCGGATCTCATGACAGTGCGTTCTCATAAGATCTGGTTGTTTGAAAGCGTGTAGCCAGCATTTCCCCTTTCGCTCTCTCTTCCTCCCACTCCGACACGTGAAGACGTGCTTGCTTACCCTTCACCTCCTGCCATGATTTTAAGTTTCCTGAGGCCTCCCAGCCATGCACCCTGTATAGCCTGCGCAACTGTGTATCACTTAAACCTCTTTTCCTCAAAAATTACATGGGTAGTTCTTTATGGCAATATGAGAACAGACTCGTGCAGGTACTAAGTTAGGTTGCAGTTCATTATGTAGAGACTCAAAATATGAAGGTAGCCTCAGGCCACATTTAGTTTAACACGTCTGTAGTTCATAACAGTGTACCGTATGCTTGAAATTTACTAAGAGAGATCTTGAGGTAGCTGGCTATGTGAGGTAACAGATATGTTTATTAGCCTGATTGTGGTAATCATTTTAGCCTGATTGTGGTAATCATTTCACAAACTGTATCTATATCAAATCATCACTTTGTACATCTTATATATATATATACGCTTTTTTGAGTCAGCTATACCTCAGTAAAGTTGGGTTGCAGGGGAAGAGAAAGAAAGAGCCATAAGATGGAGCCCCTGTCTATTGGAGCACTGGTTGCCCTGGCAACATGGCCTTGCAGTGCCTCTGTCTCTCTCTCTCCTCCCATTTCCCTCCCACTGGTCCCTCACTCCACTCCTTGGATGACACGCAAACATTTGCATTACGTACCGACATGCAAACTACCTGCTCAGAAGTCTTTGTTCCAGACTCTGCTCTCAGGAATCTAGGCTAAGACACCAATTGTTTAACCATCTCAGTAATTGCTCAATTAAACCAACTGGATAGGTTGGACCTCTCTTACTACCAACTTACTTTCTCCTTTGGAAGGAAAATGGAAGGCAGTCACAACAGGCTATCCAGGCACAGAAGAATTCCCAGGGCCACCCAGCTGCATAGATACGTTAGCAAAACCAAAGATTCACAAACTAATCATCATCTAATGAAAAAACTAAATCAGTAATTAGGATAAAATCTCTTGGGGTAGGGAGAAAGGAGGAGGAAAGTGGCTTTAACAAATGCATATTTAATGACTTAGCAAGATGAGATAATTAGGCAAAGTCCGCAGAACTGTGGGTGGGGGTGGTGGTGGTGGAAAGATTGTCACAAAACGGTGAGATCAAAGCTCATTTATAAAGTAATTAAATCCCGAGTACTGTTGTTGCCCAAAGGAATTTGATTTTCAAAAAATTTTAATCTTTGAGTCAACTTTTGCAAAGCTGGTTATGCCTAAGCCTTACGGCACGTTAGGAAATCCAGATGGATTTGGGAGTTGAGTTGATACTCAGCAGGAAGAGCTGAATTTGCATCCTGGGCCCTTCCTGTCCCAGCAAATGATGCGGGCAGTGAAGTCATGACAAGCTCTCTCTGTCTTCCAGTGCTTTGAATGGCTTCCTCATTTAATACACAATGACCTTTAGAAGCAGGTGACTCCACACATGGACACAGAGAAGGGAAAACACACACCAGGGGCTGCTGGGGAGTTGGGGGTGAGGGAAGGGAACTTAGAGGATAGGTCAACAGGTGCAGCAAACCACTACGGCACACATATACCTATGTAACAAACCTGCACGTTGTGCATATGTATCTTTTTTTTTTGTTAGAATAAAGAAAAAATAAATTAACAAAAGAAGTAGGTATCTCCATTTTACCAACCAAAAATGCCAGGTGGTTAGATCAGTTGAACTCAGAAATATTTCCATGTTTCTCTTTGAGACTTGGGTGCAGACACAACAAGAACTCAGCTGTCATGATTTCTTGCTGAAAGGGGAGAACGTAAAGGAAGCTCTTGTGTTTTCTAGATGCCTTACACAAATGGCACAGGTTGTATACAAATTTGGTTAAAGCTCTCAAACCGATTTCCCCGTTGCCTTGGGAATACTGCTTGGGCAGCGAGCTTCACTTCTTTTTCCTCAAACTAGGAAATGGGTTAAGCCCACAGAGGTATGATCATTATATCGAGTTTTCCTGCAAATAGAAGATAAATGTACTGGGCAGGGTTATTTAAGCATCCTCCTGCCGTTGCCAATTACAGATTTCATGGAAAATTAGAGTTGCCATTCTAGTTTACTCACCAGAGCCTTTGGAGTTTTTTTTTTTTGAGTTTGTGTCAATTCTATAGAAATGAATCAAGACAGAGGAACTGGAAGTGAAGCTTCTGGATCTGTAAAGCTTGTGGGTCTGAAAGTGGCAAATGTCCCAGTCCTTTCTCTCTTCCGGGCCTCGTTAGCTCTATCATGCCCTCCTCACAGAAGCAGCTTAACCCAGAGTCTACAGGTTTCATTAAAATCGCTGAGTAATAACATGAGAAGAATCCCTACAATAATAGATATTGATATTCTGGCATCGTCGTTATGATTTTAAATTATAAATCACATCTAGTCAGGTATCAACCAACATCCACAAGGAAACTATTGGTTCAAAATGTATTTAAGAGGCATCTACATGCTGGTCGCTATGGGTACAAAGATTAATATTAATAGCAATAAAAAAGAATAATATTTATATAGTGTATACTGTGTGCCAGCTACTATCCTAAGTATGCATGTATATTTAGAATATATATGTTTATACTAGATGGGGTGTGTGTATATAAATATACTTCTTTAATTCTCACAATAAATGAAAATTATCTTCATTTGACAGGCAAGGAAACTGAGGCAAAGGGAGGTTAAGTAACTCACTAGAGAGTAAGACGTTCTGGAAGAATTCACTCTGGTGGGGAACAGACACAAAGAAACCACACAACCATGTGATAATGCCATTACAGAACAGGTAAAGAGTGCCCTTACAGGAAAGGAAGAGGGCAAGGTATGACAAACACCTTCTAGAGGAGCTGAGGCAGCTTCCTTAGGCAAATGGACAACTGAGTGGCTCTTGAAAAATGAAAAACAGCTTTCAAAATAGGGCAGGCAGGACATACAGGGCAAAACAGAAAGAAGTCATCCAATCTACAGCTTTATTCATAATTGTATCATATTGAAACAAGCAAGATGTCCTTCCGTAGGTGAATGGATAAACAGACTGTGGTTCATCCAGGGAATGGAACCTTATTCAGCAGTTCAAAGAAATGAGTAATCAAACCATGAAAAGACATGAAGGAATCTTAAATGCATATTACTAAGTGAAAGAAGCCAATCTGAAAAGGCTCTATACTGTATGATTCTAACATATGCCATTCTAGAAAAGGCAAAACTATAGATAGAGACAGTCAAAAAGATCAGTGGTTGTCAGGGATTAGCAGTGTATGGGAGGAGGAGATGAAAAAGCAGAGGACAAGCAATTTTTAGGGCACGACAACTTTTCTGTGTGATATTGTAATGGATAGATGACAATATTCATTTGTCAAAACCCACAGAAATTACAACATAAAGAGCAAAGCCCCATAAACCATCAACTTTGGTTAATAAAAATATATCAGTAATGGTTCTCTGGGCTCGGTGCCTCACGCCTGTAATCCCAGCACTTTGGGAGGCTGAGGCGGATGGATCACGAGGTCAAGAGATAGAGACCATCCTGGCCAAAATGGTGAAACCCCGTCTCTACTAAAAAAAATTAGCTGGGTGTGGTGGCGTGTGCCTGGAGTCCCAGCTACTCCAGAGGCTGAGGCAGGAGAATCGCTTGAACCCGGGAGGCAGAGGTTGCAGTGAGCCGAGATCGCACCACTGCACTCCAGGCTGGTGACAGAGCAAGACTTTGTCTCAAAAAAAAAAAAGGTCCAATTTGAACACATGTATCATAGCAATGCAATATGTTAATACTATGGGAAACTGCAGAACAGGGAGAGGAGGAGGAGTATAGGGAAACTCTGTACTTTCTGCTCACCTTTTTCGTAAACCTAAAACTACTCTAAAAATTAATCTCTATCGAAAGAGAAGGAGAAACAGCTTTCAAAATAGTACAGACAGAGCATTATAGAAAGAGGTCTTCAAGTCTTCAGAGTGCTTTCCAAAACCCGAATTAATCTTGAAGTTGGAAATATTAAGTCATGAGTAATTTATAACTTAGTAGAAATTAAATTATGAGTTCATTTTCCTTGCTGTCATTAGCTGGTTTTGGGATGTGTAGAAAATGAAGATTTCTTTGGCCTCAAGTGAAACCTAACTCAGATTCCTTTGAGTGAAAGGAAATCTACTGGCTGACATAACCTGGAAGTGCTAGGTGCCACCTCTGACACTGGCGAATCCAAGAGTACAAATGAAGTCACTGTAATGCATCTCTCTTCTCACTACCTCCTCCTTCTCCCTGTCTCTCTTTCTCTCTCTCCCTCCTTCCCTCTTTCTCTGTCGTGCCTAAATCTGATGCAGTTCTATCAGGTTCTCTTTAAATAGTGTAGTGATCACCCCTAGCAGGTCAGGCTCATGTGAATTTTTAGCTCTCTCTGAGGGGAAACTGTCTTCTCTGTGGGCAGGGGTTCCTGGAAAACACATGAGGCTGGAGAGTCAGGCTGGTAAATAGGCAGGAGCCAAGGCAGGCCTGAGGATGAAGCAGCAGGTGACAGAGCAGAGTCACTAGATTCCAGCTAGTGAGGAATCTCACCATCACCCCCTACCACCCCTAGGACTCAGTGAATGGTACCCTGGTTATGCTTTGGCCAAAAAATAAGAGCAAAGACAGTAGAGGCAATAGGACCCTGACCTACTTATTGCTTTCCTTGGTCTGTCATGACTGAATACTGTGCCTCCAGTGCATATTACTGTCTTGTTTCAAGAGACTACTTTTTAAGAGTCACCTTAATGAAGGAGACAATGGGACCCCTGTTTGAACAGGTACCAACTCTATTTGTGCCTTATGTGAAAGGGACACATTAATTTAAAAAAAAATATATATATATGCTAACTTTTCCCATTATGTCTCTGTAGATCTTGCTGATCCAGAACCAGTGACCCAGACCACAGCCCAGGAAATAGCCTCTTCCTATTTGAGAAAGTGATAGCTGATAGAATGTCCCCACGGCTGCCTTAGGATCCTCCCTCAGCATCTAGTACATGAGAAAAACTGCATCTGCTTTGCCTGTGTTATGCTTCTCCAAGGGCTCTAAGAATCTAAGTTGTGACGTCAAGATAGGAAAGAAGATAGTAAAAGCAATCTCTGTTCACATCATCTTCTACATTCAATAACACCCCTAGATAGCTCTATTGTCTAGAGGTCAGTGCTGTCCAACAGAACTTTCTCCAGTGATGAGAATGTTCTTAACGTAGTAGCTGCTAGTCACACATATAGCTGCTGAGCAGGAAATGTGGCGAAGGTAAACAGGAACTGATTTAAAAATTTTATTTCAGTTAATACGAATCCAAATTCTACACATGGCTAGTGACTCTTATTCAGCAGCGCAGCTGTATACAGTCTAATGTTAACACTTCCTAACAGAATCTGCCCCACCCACAATTAAGTGGACATATTTTATATTACATGACCTTACCCTCCCACCTGATTGGACCAGAGGTGGTTACCTCCATCCAAGGACAACCAATCACAAGCTGCTAATGATCTATATCATTATGATCTATGAAACCTGACTCCAAAGGTGAGCTACATCAATCATATTTCTCTCCCTGGATTTTGGAACTGGGAAATTGAGAGGGAATTGGCTATGGGAACTGAGCTTACTTCATTACACAGACTCGGGGCCCAGGTGGTAACTCTGGGCCACCTGCAAACTGGGGCCATGAGAAAACAGGAGTCCTGGTATGTGTTAAAAGGGAGAGCTGGCTGCTGGAGAAGGGGAGGATGGGTCAGATGTGCTCACAAGAGCAGACGCTGTCGGGGGCCCTTCTGGCCCTTGAGAGAGAGGCAGGAAGCAGATTTGGCTTTTCTCTCTTTGGGGGTTGGCTGTATTTAGCTTACGTTCATGTCCACTCATAAGATTCTTTTATTACCTGGAAATGCGCATCCTTAGCATAAGCCAGAGTAAGTGGAACTCTCTTTCCTGTCATCTAGACCACTTTCAATGAAATTATGATATTCTAATATTAGTTATAAGGAAAAGCATATTATGCACCCTAGAAGTAAATATTACATTTCTGAACTGGAAGTAAATTAGGAATCATGGAGTTCAATCTCATCATTTTAAAGATGAGATGGAAGCTATTTTGAAATGTTACTGTCTAAGGTCACAGAGCTGGTTTCTGAGAAATTTTCAAGTGTTAATTTTCTTTCTGAAAGTCTGTTTTAAAAAAATATCTGTCGTTGTAGTTTGGAAAGATAAAATATAGTCGTGGATGGATACCTCAGTTTTAAGTTGAATCCAACTTTTTAACAGGGCTTACTAACCTAATGGGTTAGTAATAGTTCATTAATAGTTAAAAACCCACGTTTTGTAGGTGTTTTCCCCTAAATGAATTAATCTGGGTCTCTGTTTTCTGTAAAATATCCTCCCACCCAAATACTTGTGGGGGGCCATGGCGTGCCTCCTGCAGGGCATGGAGGAGGGCTTCCCCAGATGCTCTGCCTCCAAGCGCCACGTGGGGGCGCTGCCTCACCGCTGCCTGACCTGCCCACGTGTCCGGGGGAGCGCTGACCTCCGGGCAAAGGCAACCGTGTCCTGGCCGGTTGCCAAAGCAGTGTTGGCCTCCAGCGGTTTGCCATTAACCAAAGCCACGTGGACTTGTCATCAGGGCGTTCCGGCGACAAGGCCGGGCACTGCCCGTGTGGAGTCCCTGGCGAAAGCAGCTCCTTGGTTTCTGCCTCCAGCCATAAGGCTCAGACAGGAACCATGAACCCAAAGGTTGGATCAAAAATAAATGTGTCACACACAATCAGCTCTCTGTGAGCTCCTCTGAGTCCGACAACCTGGGGCTACTTCCCACATCCCCACCTCTTCCTGTTCTCCAACACTGCTTAAGCACGGTACAGCTTGTGTGCCAGGCAGTGCTACTTCACGTGGAAAGCTTCCTCCCGCCCTCCGTCCCTCTCTTCCTTCTCTCCCTCCCTCCCTGCCCCCACAGGAGGTTGGACACCAGTCCCTGGCCTCATGTTTCCACCTCTGATGCACTTCTTTGGGGCCACACTCCTGGTCCTCTCCCCATCTCCTGCCTGGGGGAAAGGAGAGGCCTATCAGATCGGTGAGTTTGAGAGAGGGGACAGAGGCCTCGGGCCAGCTCCTTCCCCTCTAGGGCTCACCTCTGCCAGAGGCCTCTGTTCCTGCCTCCCACACTCTTCAGCTGAGCTGCGCAGGCCTTTGTAAGGGGGACCTGCAGTTTTCCGTCTCTATCCAGGATTGTGTGAGCACATTTAATTTTGGGATGAAATACCAATAAGGTCACCTAACACCCCAGTCTCCTGTCAACTAGGACGTAATCTTTTGTCTCCGTATGTCTGAGTCTTTCCTCTGATCTCCCTGTTTGGTCCCAGACATGAAAGGATATGACAGGTATTCATTTTTGAGCCTCCTCAAAACTCACCTGCTATGTATCTGACACTATATAAAGTGTTAAGGATTCAGAGAATACCAAGAAAAGCTGTAAGAATCTCCAGAGAGCTGGTGTCTGGGGAATAGAGACAGGAGGTGATGGTGCCACTAACAAAGCCAGGAGACACCTGAGAAGAGGGTCACGCCAAGCCAACCTTGGTCTCACAGTTCGTGGCATTTTTGGTTTTTGGTTTTTTAATGAATTGATACTTTTTTTTTTTTTTGAGACAGAGTCTCGCTCTATCACCCAGACTGAAGTGCAGTGATACGATCTTGGTTCACTGCAACCTCTACCTCCCGTGTTCCAGGGATTCTCCTGTCTCAGCCTCCCAAATAGCTGGGACTACAGGCACCCGCCACCATGCCTGGCTAATTTTTGTATTTTTAGTAGAGATGAGATTTCACCATGTTGGCCAGGCTGGTCTTGAACTCCTGACCTCGTGATCCACCCACCTCGGCCTCCCAAAGTGCTGAGATTACAGGCATGAGCCACAGCACCTGGCCAATTAATGGACACATTTTTGAGTGAGGTTGTGATTTCATAATCGTGGGTTTTTTTCCTTAGTTGAGATTGTAATAATAGAATGATGATTTTAATGATATAATTATTGTAATGGTAGAATTTAATGCAGTGTTTTTCCATATAGCATTGTGACTTCTAAGTGTAAAAATACTGATAAAAGAATTTTTGAATTAAAGTAGCAAAAAACTTTACCCTGTTATTTGTATATTTCCTTCCCATCTTTTTTTCCCCCTATGTACAGGTTTTATGTGCCTTTGATGACATGTTTGATTTAAATTCATCTGTAATTATTTTGTAATTTTCTATCCAGAGTTTGTCACTTAAGACTATCCCCATGAGAATATTTTCATATTACAGTCTTCATAAAGATAAGCAAAAATGGCTATAATATATTATACTAACCAAATATACTCTAGGTTAGTGATTTCTCTAAGTTTGGACAATTATTTTAGTTTGCTCCACCTTTTGCTATTACTAAATACTTAAAGGATAGAGCATTTGAAATCAGAAATAAATGGCTTTAACTCTAGCCTTGATCCTAGTAACCTTGGAGCTTTGTGTAAGCTCCTTAGTCTCCTTGGGCCTGTTTTCTGTGAAATGGGAATATGTAATTCTTACTCATAGGTTATTCTGAGCAGTAAATAAATGTTGTACACGCACCAAGAACAATGCTTGACATCTAGTACATGTTTAGTAAAAGTATTTCCTACCTTTCTTTCCGATGACATGAATACATAAATAAATAATGTGACTTCTGACAGGCATTCGAGAACAGACAATTGCAGATCACTAGAGGAATATGTTAATTTAGTAGTTTGATGTATTAAAGCACCAGCATTTTACAAAACAAACTATGAAACTTACGTCCTTGGCCCAAAAGAGTTTACAATTTAGAGTTAACAATTTTCCACCTCTCCCAAAATCTAGTTGTAAGTCTAATAATAAACCTGCATTGAAATGGATAACCTTCATGAGTAAGGCCCAATAGGAGCTCTTAAATGAGTTTTCCTGCAGCATAGAATTTTTTCCCTTCAGGATTACGATTAACATATATTCGTTTGTTCGTTCATTCATTCATTCATTCATTCATTCAGGCCTGGACCTAATAAGCCAAGAGGTGACTTGAGGCCACTCCTGAGGTTTGAAGATGGTATCAGCCTTCAGCAGGCTGCTTACCTTCCTCTTTGCTGGGGCGCTGGCAGTGCGGGGGAGGGCTGCTTACAGCGTAAATGAATGCTGAAACAATTGATATGTAATTCTGATTAAAGGCTGCCCACTCTTACTGGGAACTGGACTCTGATGATGAACATTTCCCTTATGTCATTTACTCTTTCATCAAGCAAAGCTTCCTGAAGCATCTGCTGTATCAGGAGCCCTGCTAAGGGACACAGAAGAGACTGCGACTACCATTTCCATCAGGTGGCTGGTAGTCCAGTGGGGAGGAAGAGCTGGGATAAATTGCTGCAAGATAAGTACTGTGATGGAAGCATATCAAGCATTCATTCATTCAATGATAAATGACTATTGATGATGAAACACCAGTCAGACCTGCACTGGAAGCTAAGGATGCAGCGATAAGAAAACATTCTGGTCCTGCCCTTGTCCATCTGTCCATCCTGTCTAGGAGCTGCTTGAAACTACCAGCATTCTTCTCTTTCCTTTTCTCGGTGGAAATGAATTCAACCAGTGGTGTAGCTGGCCAGCAGTTTAAAATAGGACAGTGAATAAAACAAGCATTTTCCTCCAGGAACTAAGTCAGGGCTAAAGGATTTCACTCTTATCTCTTTGTACCAGATCCTGCCTTGAGGTAACCCCAGAGGACTTGGTTTTCAAATCCTGTGTGTTCCTTAGTAGCTGGAAGTTTGTTCTTCCTTTGTTTTAAAGTGGGGGAAAAGTTCTGTAAATGTGCCTCAGCCATGCAAAGAAGATTTAATTAGTGATTTAGGAGTATAATAATTCTCCTCCATTGAAAACTTGGAACTGGATTGTTCTTGTCTGGATCTAAACTGTTTCTTCCCAGGAGTCCTGACTGAAAGGGGCTCATCCCTCTTTGGCTAGAAGTCTAGTCCCCGAGTCCAGGGCTTGCATCTTCTCCTGTTGTGCTAATTTGCCCTCTAGGAACTGTGTGGGCTTATTTACCCAAGGATGGAGAAAGCCTAAAATATTAGTTCCCACTTCTCTCCTTGAGGACAAAAGAGGAGCGAATGATAGGAGTGTGGAACTTCCAAGGGAAAGCCCTAATTCTTTTTTTGTTTTGAGATGGAGTCTCTGTCCCCAGGCTGGAGTGCAGTGGGGGGATCTCAGCTTACTGCAACCTCTGCCTCCTGGGTTCAAGCAATTCTCCTGCCTCAGCCTCCTGAGTAGCTGGGATTACAGGTGTACACCACCATGCCCGGCTAATTTTTTTATTTTTTATTTTTAGTAGAGACAGGGTTTCACCATGTTGGCCAGGATGGTCTCGATCTCCTGACCTCATGATCCACCCGCCTCAGCCTTCCAAAGTGCTGGGATTACAGGCATGAGCCACCATGCCCGGCCTGGAAAGCCCTAATTCTAAATGATTCCACTAATTAGCCATAGGACCCTATACATGGTCCCTCCAGGAACAGGGATGGACTGGCTGGGTGATGGGGGTGGGGTGTCAGGGAATTCTAGTGAAACCAGGGAAGGAAACAAATTTACATTTAGAAATCGGGAGTCTGAAACCCCTTTGACATTTGTGATCTGAGACATCAAACTAGGTGCCCCTTAACTAAGGTTAAGGAAATGAAAGTTACCTACAGGTTGAGGTCTCGGGGCTGGGCTGGCATGGCAACTTCCTAAATTCCTGTGGCTATAAGAAAAAGCACACTTTTGCTAAACTCGCTAACAGTAGGAGCCATCAGGAAAATTGTCAGGACCTTCCTAACTCTGATTTACAACCCAGACCCCTACAACTCTGACTGGACAGAGGCCCATCCTGCAAACATTCTTTCCTGATAAGCAACTGCTGACCTGAGGCCAGTTCCAGCCACATCTGGAGACTGCACACAAACTGCCTTTGTGTTCCATAGTTCACCTTTTGACAGAGCCAAATTCTACCTCATTTTAATCTAAAAACCTTGCCCCAAAGTAAACTGTCCTGTGTTACTTGTGTGTTTACCTAGTGTGTATATGCAAGACTCCCCTCATAAATACGTATAGCTTTCCCCCAAATCTGCTGAATATGTATGATTCTACCGTGTAATATGGAGCCGAGAGACATAAAAGCCAACCTGCTCTTTCCACTTTAAAGAGAAAGCACCTTCAGTGCATGCCAGAGACTGTCTCTTCCGGTTCTGCAAACTGGTATCACACACACAGTTCTCCTTTCTGCTGTTCAGTCACCCTGGTGGTCTTTTGGATGATGACCTTTTACTTTTCCTGTTTGGGGCTTCCTTTTGATCTCTTTTGCCTTTAGTTTTGAAGTACAGTTTCTTTGGAAAACTTCACCTAGCCTTCTCATATATTGCTGGATTATGTTTTGAGAAACTGGGCAGACTGTCTAAGGTCAGTTGGCCACACCATTTAATGATGATGCAGATTTGCATACGTTAGTATTCAGATGTCTGTGATACATTGGTGTGTTTGTTATCTGCTGCTGTGCGACAAATTACCCCCAAGCTTTGTTGCTTAAAACCATAATTGTTTATCATCTATCACGATTTCTGCAGATTGGGAATTCAGACAGGACACTGTAGAAACAGCTTATCTCTATCCTGAAGTATCTGGAGCCTGCATTCATTTGAGGTACATTCTCTTACATGTCTAGGTGGTAATGCTGGCTGGCTGCTAACAAGACTTGCTGAGACCATTGACCAAATAATCCCGCATGGCGTGACACTACGTGGCTGGGATCCAGGGGCAGGTGTCCAAAGAGAGAATGAGTGAGTGCCAGGCAGAAACCATATGCTTTTTCTGACCTAGCCTCAGCCTTAAGCCCTCATTCTTTCCAGCATGCTTGTTGGTTAGAAGCCAGTCACTAAGTCTATCCCATATTCAGCCCAGGGGAATAAGGCCCCCCCACTCTTGGAGAGAGGAACATCAATTTACAGACATATTTTAAAACTACCACAGTTGACAATGAAGAGAAATTGGGATACACAGGACATAGAGTATACTCTTTTGTTAAATATATATATATATATATGTAAAGTTACAAAGGATGCATACCAAAGGGTAGTGCATATTTTTACACTTCCATGTTTTCTAAAATCCTTAATGCAGATGTATTACTTTTATAGTTACAAAAGACAAATTTCTATTTTCTTTTAAGAATTATGAATATGCTTGCTATGAAAATTCAATTATAGAGATCTACAAAGCGAAGAGAGAAGGCCCTCATCATTCTGCACCGATTTAGAAATCCCAACTGTTAAAAATGTTAACTGCACTATACAAATACTTCTCTCTCAACCCTCTGATCAACATGTCTATCCCATCTAGAACCAGTTTCACAGTGTTGACAGATTATAGCTTTAATAAAATGTTTTGTCATCTGCTGGACACATCAGTTTAGAGTATCCCTTTCTCTTCCCCCCTACCCTGAATCACTCACCAATCTAACCCTCAAATTCCCAGGCCCTCATCCTGCAGGCTGGGTCCCCATATCAGCCATAGTCAATACCTTGCTCGAGTCTATCTTTGTATTATAGTTACCTCCGTAAAATTTCATTCTTTAAATGGTGAGTTCTGATCCTAAGTACCTCTCTCACACAGTGACTGATGTCGCAGAATGTTTAAGAAAAGGAATCTTTGAACAATGAATTCCACTTTTGTCTCTATTATGTCCCTCATCCTTGCCAGATGGGTGGAAAACTTTATCAATCTCGGTCAACCTCCCATGAAAAACTCAAAGGACTTCTTTGGGTAAATAAGAGTAAACATGAGTATGATTTTCTGTAATTATTTTATCTTCTATAGGATGCAGCATACCAAAAATATTCAATAGGTTTTACTATTTTTGCCTTTATGTCTATATATTTAATAGTTGTGTTTATCTTTTTAGGGGTACTTGGATTAAACAGTAAGGAAATTTATTACCATGTATAACTAGAAGTCCAGAGATAGGTTGACTTGTTGGCTCAAAGATGTCAACAAAACCCAGGACCAGACAGGTTCACAGCAAAATTCTACCAAACTTACAAAGAGAAGCTGGTGCTATTCCTTCTAAAACTATTCCAAACAATACAAAAGAGGGAATCCTCCCTAACTCATTTTATGAGACCAACATCATCCTGATACCAAAACCTGGTACAGACACAACTGAAAGAGAAAATTTCAGGACAATATCCATGATGAACATTGATGTGAAAATCTTCCATAAAATACTGGCAAACTGAATCCAACAGCACATCAAAAAGCTTATCCATTCCAATCAAGTTGGCTTCATCCTGAGCATGCAAGGCTGGTTCAACATATGCAAGTCTACAAACGTAATCCATCACATAAACAGAACCAAAGACAAAAACCACAATTAATAGATGCAGAGAAGGCCTTCGACAAAATTCAATGGCCCTTTATGCTAAAAACTCTCAATAAACTAGGTATCAATAGAATGTATCTCAAAATAAGAAGAGCTGTTTATGACAAACCCACAGCCAATATCACACCGAATGGGGTGGAGTGGCTACCTGATTAAATAATGTTTCTTCAAGAAAGGAGGGGTGGGGTCAATCCTGGATAGCTCATCAGTTTTCTCATTTTGTGGGTTACAACTTTAAGCTCTGCACTGCAAATAAGTATGTATTTAATAAGCATCCTTTGGTGATAAAAATAACGGTAACACTGGTGATGACAATATGGCGAACTTTGTTTTGTTGCTTTTTGCCAAGTACTATGCTAAAGTCATTCAATGTATCACACTTAAATCTCACAATTCTTTTCTATGTATTGATGATGTAATTTGATTGTTCCGGTATCCCAAAGTACACTCTGAAGCTTTATGGAAAGAATACATTTTGAAAAGAGGTTGTAGGAATAAAGGAAGCAGGTGCTCCAGGCAGAGAAGGGACTGGTTATGAAGTCCCCAGCTAGTGACCTAAATGCAGGGTTCCAATTAACAACTGCCTGGGCATGTGTCTAGGTGGTGATGCTGGCTGGCTGCTAGGGAACATGCTGGGGCCATTAGCCAGATAATCCCATGTGGCCTCCCCACATGTGGCTGGGATCCAGGGGCAGGTGTTCTGACCTAAAGCGGGCAGCTGAAGACTCAGTGGCCAGGAAAGACAAGGAGCAGAAGTTGGAGGACAGCTGCTGAAGGATCTTGAATGTCTTGCTTGGGACTGACATGCAGCAGAAGAGCTATTTGGAGACAAATTGCTCAAATCCAAATTTCCAAAATCTTAGTAGACGCTGAACTGTAATAAAGTAAAAGTCAAAATAATAAGTCACATTAGTGACTTACCCCACAGGTTGACTATTCCAGTTTATGCAAATGAGGCGGGAGAGACAGTTATCCAAGCACACTGAGCAACAGAGAGGCCGAGAGGAAAACCCTCTCCTGCTGAGCTTCTAGGGCTGCTGAGATGCCAAGGCCACCAGCTTCCTCCCATAGACCTATCCTGTACGAGGACCTATGAAAAGTGATATGAAGCTGAGGGAGTTCAATGGAACGCTGCATTTGATGTTTCCCAATTAAAGTGGAGAAAATCAAGAGAAATACTAGAATGGAAGAGTATGGAGGCAGGTGCTACCGTGGAAAGGGCACGGAATCAGAAAAACTCAAATCTAAACTTGGATTCCTGCGTGGATCCACTCATGCCCTCAGATTCCTGGGCTCCCTAGAAGGCAGAAAGTCATGAAGCAAACATTCCAAAAACATAAATGAAATCTGGAGAGGAGACATAGGGGATGTCCTGGAAAACTGGGGATTTAAATTGCTTCTCTGTTAGAACTGGAGGTGTTGCCAATTTCAGCCTGCCCAGGACTGGGATAGTCCATTGATAACAGTCATTTACTCACTAATTTATTAAATATTTATTGAATGTTTCTTATACAAACCATGTTCCTCTATCTAGCATCAATGTTAAAAAAAAAAATTCAGAAATCGGCCAGGCATGGTGGCTCATGCCTGTAATCCCAACACTTTGGGAGACCGAGGCAGGCAGATCATGAAGTCAGGAGTTCAAGACTAGCCTGGCCAACATAATGAAAACCCATCTCTACTAAAAACTACAAAAAAAAAAAATAGCCTGACATGGTGGCACCTGCCTGTAATCCCAGCTACTCAGGAGGCTGAGGCAGGAGAATCTCTTGAACCTGGGAGGTGGAGGTTACAGTGAGCCGAGATCACTGCACTGCACTCCAGCTTGGGCAACAGAGTGAGACTTCATCTTAAAAAAACTCAGAAATCTCATTTTTTAAATGTGGGAATAATAATGTTACTTACTTTATGTGTTATTTATGAGCATCAGATAAAATAATCCATGGAAATTGCCTACAGGGTGTCTGACATGTTGTACATACTAAAAACTGGTAATTATTTTATGCTTTCTCAACATTTTAGGGGTTAAAATGCAGAAATTAATCTTTTCCTTTTAACACCATCTGTTTTACAGAATAACCTTTCACTTAGATAAGTTCACCATGCTAGACTCATGATTAATTCTGCACCTCATTTTAATTTTACCCCGTGCATTAACATGAAATAAATATTTATCACAATCATAATATTTAAGTAACACTGCCTTTGTGCTCTGTGCACTTTGCCGTTGATATTTTTGGGTAATGTTTTTCATCAGACCTCCACTGGGGAAGTTCTCTCATTGTGCTACCATATTCCAATTATTAAAGTTTTCAAAATTTTTCCTTTTGTGGCCAAAGATGACAACTCCTGAGGTACCAGAGATTAAATTTTCTACAGAAGGACTAAAATGTCAATCCGGGGAACCTTACAGAGTGAAGGCAATGGGGTGAAATAAGGAAAGGTCTTAGTCATAGGAAAAGCAGAACATCAAGCTGACTGGCCCCAGATCAAGGGCACTGAGTCACCCCAGAGGTGTCTCCGGGCTTTGGTGTCATCTTACAAAAGTCACTCAAAGAGATTGTGTTCAGATTGTCTGCATGGTAATTGCAAGAAGGGTTGACTCATGGAATTTAATTGTGACTTTGACAGAGAGCTGCTTCCCTGGCCCTCATTATGGATGGACTTATTTATAGGCACCTTCCCATCACCTCTCTGTAGCTTCCTGGGCAAAAGCAAATGCCAGGAACAGCATGCTTGCAGGTAGCGACCTTTTGAAGGAGACAAGGAAGATGGCACACAGAGCGTTATCAGGAGCCTGGAGCCTGGAGCCTGATCTAAATGGCCAAATGCAGAACATGAGGCAAGGGCAGAAGAGCACCCTTTACCCTGGGTTCAGCCCTCCCCATCCCCTAGTGTTTACTATAGGGCTCAGCAAAAAGGCCAACATACACTACTTTTTCCTGCTGTGTTCAAAACAAAGTCATTTTGTAAAAGTGGTTTTTCCTAAATATACTTGGCCCTGTGAAAGGATAAAGGAAAATATACTGCTCAGAACTCCTGCAGGGCTCCCCTTCATCCTTAGCTAACATGTCCTTACTCTTTGTAGGCTACAGGTTTCCTGGACAAGAGACTGATTATATATACACATGGAGAAAACCAACAGTGACATCTCTGTGCAGGGGAGCATGAATGGAGATGTCACTTTTGTGTGAACTAAAGCGTAAACACTCATGAAGCTTGTTTCTAGACATACAAGAAACTGAGTAGCAGTTCCTTTGAGGGAAAGGAATTGGGAGTGGGGAACGGGATTTCATGTTTTCCACGGCTTTTTTCCTAATTTGGTCATTGGCAGTTTTTTTGTAGGTCAAATTATGGACCCTTTTTATTTATTCCTTTTTAATATTTAAAGATAGTACATAAATATTAATTTGCAATGAGCAAAAAAGACAGATGTAAATATTGGCAAGGATGTAGAACAATTGAAACCCTCGTATATTACTGGTGAGAATAGGAAAATGGCAGAGCCACTTGGGAAAAGTTATGAAGTTCCTCACAACGTTAAACATAGAATCACCTTATGGCCCAGAAATTCTATTTTTAGGTATATACCCAAGAAATAAAAACACGTTCACACAAAAGCTTTTACATGAATGTTCATAGCGGGATTCCCAACCACCTGTAGGTGGAAACAACCCAACTTTCCCTCTTCTTATAAATGGATAAACAAAATGGAAAGGTGGATTATTCAACCATAAAAAGGAACTGCTGAGTTTTGCGGCAACACGGATATAGCTTGAAAACGTTATGCTAAGTAAAAGAAGCTAATCACAAAAAGCTGCATGTCGATTTCATTTCTATGAAGTGTCCAGAACAGGCAGGTTTGTAGAGATCAATTAATAGTTGCCACAGGCTAGAGAGAGGAGGGACTATTGATTTATAATGGGTACAGGGTTTCTTTTGGTGTGATGATTACAGAACTGTGAATATACTAAAGATCATTGAATTGTATACTTTCACTGAGTGAATTGTATCAAATGTAAGTTATATTCCAAAGCCATTTCAAAAATTATGAGAGGTCGAACGCAGTGGCTTCATGCCTGTAATCCCAGCACTTTCGGAGGCCAAGGCAGGCAAATCATGGTCAGGAGTTCAAGACCATCCTGGCCAACATGGTAAAATCCCGTCTCTACTAAAAATACAAAAATTAGCCTGGCATGGTGGCGGGAGCCTGTAATCCCAGCTACTTGGGAGGCTTAGGCGGGAGAATCATTTGAACCCGGGAGGTGGAGGTTGCAGTGAACTGAGATCGCCCCATTGCACTCTAACCTGGGGACAGAGTGAGACTCTGCCTGGAAAAAAAAAATATGAGAAACAAAGGCTAAGTATAGCTGCCATTGGATTTGAGATTTTTGAGAGAGGGTCTCACTCTGTCACCCAGGCTGGAATGCAACGGCACAATCTTGACTCACTACACTCTCTGCTCCCCCTCTCCCGAGGCTCAATCCATCCTCCCACCTAAGCCTCCTGAGTAGCTGGGACTGGATTTATGACGTTTCTTCATGGCATGTTTTTATTGTGATCAAGTGCTTTTTCCTCAAGGGGATGAGGGAGTTGTGGTTATATTAACAGGAAACCCCAAACCTGAGGTTTCCTGATTGTCAAAAGATGAACATAATTAAGTTCCAGCAAAAGTGCCATCCTTTGTTATCACAGAGGTTCTTTCATTTCTATGAGCCAAGGGTCTCATCCTGCAGACACAGGAGTTGGAGTACAAAGAAGGGGTTACTGTCAGAGGTGGGTAGCCTGCTGGCCCTAAGAGGCCTCCCTGGTCAGAAATTACTACCTTAGGGAGCAAATGTGTTCTGTTTAAAATCCAGTCATTCTCAGGCAACTTTCTAGGCTCCTTTAAGTTGGGTTAAATTATGTCATGGTTTGGTATGATTCACTCCGCAACGTTCTGAGCTCCTGCTCTGCGCCAGGCCCTTTGCCCTGAACAAGGACAACAGAATTTTTAGGAGGAAAGTCTGACTTCCAGAGGTCTGGGTAGCATAGCCTTCTGTCAAGGTGACTGGCAACAAAACCAGCTTTCTCAACAGTCCCACACCTTACCCGTCTCAGGGCCGCTTCGGGGCGTACTGCTCCTGTCTGTGAGGGAAGTGTAGCCAGTGGAAACATCTTTTCTGCTTTAACATTTGTAAAACCATATTTCAATTGACAAATAGTTATACTGATCATGTACATTTGTTTTTTTTGACAGTCTCACTCTGTCGTCCAGGCTGGAGTACAGTGGCGTGATCTTCGCTCACGGCAACCTCTGTCTCCCAGGTTCAAGTGATTTTCCTGCCTCAGCCTCCCAAGTAGCTGGGATTACAGATGCATACCACCACCAGCAGCTAATTTTTGTATTTTGGTAGAGACAGGGTTTCATCATGTTTGCCAGGCTGGTCTCAAGCTTCTGACCTCAAGTGATCTGCTCGCCTCAGCCTCCCAAAGTGCTGGGATTTCAGGAGTGAGTCACCACGCCCTGCCAATATTTTGAAATGTATATGTTGTGGAATAGCAAAGTCCAGCTAGTTACCACATGCATTACCTTTTTTTGTAGTGAAAACACAATCTACTCTTAGCAATGTTCAAGAATACATCGTTACTAACTGCAGTCACCATGTTGTAAAGTTCTTGCTTTTCTTCCTAGCTGAAGTTTTGTATCCTTTAACAAATATTTCAATTCCCAACCGTTCCCCTTCTGTTTTTTTTTTGAAAATGATAATCTAGGTAGTTTTGACCCATATAAGAAATTTAATGTTGAGAAGATTGTGCTTTTAGACTGATGAGGGAATATAATAGTTTTAATGCTTGTTCCTTCCAAAACTCCTGAAATTTAATTGCCAGGCTGGGCCAGGCACTGTGGCTCACACCTGTAATCCTAGCACTTGGGGAAGCTGAGGCAGGTGGGTCACCTGAGGTCAAGAGTTCCAGACCAGCCTGGCCAACATGGCGACATCCCATCTGTACTAAACGTAAAAAAAATTGGCTGGGTGTGGAAGTGCACACTTATAATCCCAGGTACTTGGGAGGCTGAGGTGGAAGGATTGCTTGAACCTGACTGGCAAAGGTTGCAGTGAGCCAAGATCAATGCTATTATACGCCAGCCTGGGCAACAGAGCAAGACTGTCTCAAAAAGAAAAAGAAAAAAAGCCATTGTAACAGTATTAAGAGGTAGGATCATTAAGAGGTCATTAGGCCATGAGAGCTTCACCCCTTGTGGGTGGGGTTGGTGCTGTTATGAAAGGTCAAGTCTGGCTTCTTCTTACACTCTTCACAGCAAGGCAGCCTTTACCAGATGCCGATACCCCGATTTAGGACTTCTCAGCCTCCACAATCAGAGCGATAAATTCTGTCCATTATAAACTACCTCGTCTCAGTTATTCCAATGGCACAAAACAAAGACCAGATAAATTAACTGATCAGTTACATAAGAACACTTGGCAAACATGAAGTAGTAACTATTTTAATCTAGCCCCTTATTCCAATATTTAGATTAGAAGACAACATTTGGCAGGTATAACTTATTTTATCCAGTATCATTGAAGCCTATTATTCTGCCACCCTTAAACAGACTAGTCTCACGGAAGTATCCTTCCCAACCACTGTGCTCAAATGAGAAATTTCACTTGATTTGTCCATTTCTTGTCACCCAATTAGGTACTTGGAGGGATTGGAGAAGATGGTTTCCCTGTGGCAATGTCTACTGCAGTGTCCTTCACATTAGCAAGGGTTAAAAAGCAGTACTTCTTGGAAAAAGTGGGAAGAGACAATTAGTAAGTGGCACAGCCATCCAATCTGCTTCCTCTGGCCTGCAGATGTTACAGTAAGGCTTGATCAAACCTTTATTAAACAGTAACTAACACTTAGCTCTTATGAGGCAAAAATGTGCTGTGGTATAAGACACAAAAGCATATTGTCCGCTCACAGCATGAAAACTGAGCAAGAAATCATGGGAGTAGAGCTTTCAAGAGATAGCTGGAAATCAAGACCAATGGAAAGTAACTGAAGGGGATTAAGAATGTTCCAAGAACCAAAAATTGAGAGCCAGATAGCTAGAAATAATTGATAGTGTTCCATTTCAGAGGCGAGCTGAGTTCACGGACATTACATCTCTGCCAACAGTATCTGGCTGTTCTGGTGCGAATATTCTGGGTGAAAATGGGAGTGGCAGGGAGCAGGACCATTAGAATGGGCTTCTTCCCAAATGGCTGCCATAACATCAGCTTCAATTTCTGGTTTCCTACCCTTGCTCTCGTTAGCAGAGCAGGTAAACGAGTTCCGTGTTGGATGTTAGACTAGAGTACTGACTTCATTTCTTAATACAAAAGGGAACTGTGTCCAAAAGGATCCAATACAATGTTTCAGTACATGGGGCTAAAGTCAAGATACTGTTTCCAGTCACCTACCAGCTTCCTCAGGGGTTCTCTCAGGTTAAACTTCCAAGGTAAGCCAAGACAAATATTTCCCTGAAAAGTGACCAAAAGAATCTTAATGCCTCTCAAGAATTCAATTCCTCAGTTGTCAGTGACCAGCAAGCCTTCAACTTCTCTCAATCTTGTCTATATACTATAGAATTTCACTGGCTTTAACGTTCTTGTGCATAACATGTTTTGAGACATGTATATGTTATAGGATGGCTAAATCATACTAACATGGATTACCTTATTTCATGAGAACACAATTTGTAGTCACCGTGTTATACAAAAGATCCCTTGAACTTATTCCTGATATTTTGTGGCCTTTGATCAACATCTTTCCATCTCACCCTCTACAAACCCCCAGTAACCACCATTCAACTCCCTACTTCTATGAATTCAACTTCAAGATTACACATTTAAGTGCTATCAATGTGGTACTTTTTCTATGCCTGGTTATTTTAACATTTTCCTTTAAGTTTATTTATGTCACATATGACAAGATTTCCCTTAAGATTGAATAGTCCATTGTATACATATACCATTTTCTTCATCCATTGATAGAAACTGATTTAACATCTCAGCTATTGTGAATAGTGCTACAATGACAATGGGAGTGCAGATATCTTATCAACCTACCAATTTCACTTCCTTTGGATACATACAGACTAGTGGGATTGCTGGATCATGGGGGTATTTTTTTTTTTTTTTGAAGAACCTCCATAACATTTTCTATGATGACTATACTAATTTCCATTCCCACCTACAGAGAGAGTTCAAGGGTTCTCTTTTCTCTACATCCTCACCAACAGGTCTTTCCTTTTTGATAATAACCGTTCTGATGGGTATGAGGTGATCTCATTGGTTTTAATTTGTATTTCCCTGATAAATGAGGATGTTTAGTATCACTGATTTATTGACCATTTGTATATCCTTTGAGATGTCTACCCATGTCCTTTGCCCATTTTTATTTGGGTTCCTTGAGTTACATTTTAGACATTAATCCCTTATCAGAAGTATGACTTGCAGCTGTTTTCTCTCACTCCACAGCCTGTCTCTTCATTGACTTTGGAAAGCTCATTTTCTTGAGTCAGACATGAACAGGAACACCCTGGCTAACACAGGAGGAAATCCAGTCTAATAGGATCTGCAGTGAGACTCAAGTGTCAAACCAGAGAGATAAGGGCAGACAGACCTATAGCCCCTTTCAGAGTTTCACAGACAAGCATGACGAGGAGCTGACACTGGACTAATAGAATGTGCTTCCAAAATAGGTATCTACCCTCAAGGAATTTAGGGGAGCAAGGATTGTTACACAGCTAGTATGAAGGCAAAACAAGGCAGGGAAAGCTGAGGCTGACAGCTGAGCAGGGGAAGCTACCCCACTGTTAGAATAGGGGGCTGTGATGCCACCTAACTGTTCTACAGTCAGTTAGCAAGAGGCACACAAGGAATGAAAGGTGATTTTATCCAGAAAAAAAGATGAACAGGGATGAATTACGCTATTTTGGATTGATCAGAACAATCCCTTAGTTGGAGAGGAAAGCATTATTGGTTTGACTAGAAATGAGTTAAAGTTAAACCCATTTGGAGGAAAATGAATAAGAGTTTGGGCTAATAGTCTTTTGTGAGTTACTTCATAGAGGCTATTTAAAATTAAACAGATGCCCCCCAAATTAAGTAGGTTTAACGGGACCCTCTGAGGGGAAAAAAATCAAGTTTGTGGTTTAGCTAAGAGACTATGATTAAACTATAAATTAATGGTTCAAACTGACTTTTCTCCAGTAGTAATTCAACTTCAAGCTAGATTTTGGCCAGAGACTATTCAATTCAGAGATGTTTTCAGTCTCTCCTTATAACACTCTCTAATCAGACTAATTTTTTAAAGATTTTGTTAGAAACCCAGGAACACTACATCTGCAGAAGTATGTTCAATGTAATTACTCTTATTCTGAAAAGGTTTCATGATAAAATATGGAAAATAAACTTTGCTTCCTTTGAAAGTATACAGTATATTAATATAAACAGTCCCAGAAACCCTGCTAGAGAGAACCTGGCAAGTCCTAGGTAAAGGCTTAAGTACCAGGGTTGTTTTCTTTGGTTGACTACAGCATCCATTGGTTGGTACACATGTTACTACCCTCCTTAGAGGGGCAAATGACCTACATGCCAGGTTCTGTGTTAAAGCTTTCCTCTTTTGGAAACTCAGATTCCTGGCTTATCAGTTCAGTTGCATTTAGAGGACCCTATATACTTTGTTTTAGAGGGATAGGCTTAAAACTTATGCCCATATCTGTTTCCTCACAGAAAAAGATGAGACTTAGCAATTCTCTTCTGCATTTACCCAACTTTTTTCGTTTAATCATCTGACATTTGTCAGAGTTGCTGAGGAAGCCTTCCTGCTCACTGCTTTATTCCCAGTGCCTACTATGCTGCTTATATGGGCAATCTACATTTTAATTGAGTAGACTTGAGTCATAACACAACTAGCTAGAATACCTCTCTGCCAACAGCAGCTGGTGAGCACTTGAAGTCTGGTTTGTGTAAGAATTTTAGTTTTAAAACAGGTACTATTCAGCTATTGGAAAATGGTTGGGTATGTTTTCCCAACAACCTAATATCTAGAAGTACATAGTATTTCCAATTCATGTTTAACATAATTAAAATTTGCTGTGAGTATATTGGTTCAGAGATTGAAGAAAATGAAACCTTGAATATATTAAAATATTCAATATTAGATCAAGTTTCATCTGACTGCCAAGGTAGCTTATAGTTATACTTGAGTTGTTTAACCTACTCACCCAACACTACCCCCACTGCAGCCAGACTACTCTTCTCTAAACGTCTCAGCCTTCAGCACAAGCCAACAGACAGACCTCTGCATGTAGCAGCCATGATCTCTGCAAGCCATTATCTTTCCGTAAGCCTAAAATGACCTTTTGCGAAGCTGTACCTATGCTACCATTGGTAATTAGTCTTATCTGAAGAAAAGAGTTTTCGATATCATGGGGAGTTAAGAGTACAAGTTACTGCTAAAACTTGAACTGGAGTCTGTGTTGTTCAGGTAGCCCTGGGCAAGTTATTTGACTTGCATCTGTCTCAGATTCTAGGCATTGGGGATGAATGCATACATGTCATTTTCATGAGGCTCAAGTATGTTTACTTCAAGCTTCTCAGTTTGTTGCATGAAAAACGTGTAGCATCCCTGTAAGGATAGTGTTTACATCCTGCTTAGCAATTTGAAGTAGGGTTGGCTGACAACAGAGTGGTTGTTCAGGAGTGCAACACCTTGCCTTGCTGAAAGTTTAGAAGTCATCTCCTGAAGAATAAGTAGGTAAAATTGATAGAACCAGGATTAGTTTCAGAACTTCAGTGAAAATATAGAATACCCTGGAGTATGGCTGACCAGCAGCATCAGTTACAAGAAAGTTCCTTAAAACAGGACATTTAACTTGAGAAGTCAGTGATGGTATCCCTACCCCACCCCCTTAAAAAAAAAAAAAAAAAGAACTAAGACTAGGAAACTACTTGTCAGTTCTGGCTCAAAACTAAGTCTCTAATGATCAAGCCACCTCCAGTTGGGCCAACCTATCATCAGATACCTTTTAGTCAAGGTTCTAGATCTTGGTTTAAGTCTGGTGCTCAGGCCAGGGAAGATCAGCATCATCTAGGAAACGGTTAGAAATGAGAGTTTAAACCTTTGTCCAGACCTATTGAATCAAACTCTAAGAATGGGATCAGTTATCTGTTTCTGCCAGCCCTCCCGTGATCCTGAGGCACATCCAAGTTTGAGAACTAGTGATCTAGAGTCACAGTTGCTTCTACCGTAGTTTCATTGATCTTATGTAAGATTTTTATTCCATGTTCTGAGCTAAGGCCTTTACTAAGTGTGAAATTGTATTATAGTTTTTATTCTATTCTCAGGTGAATACTACCACCAAGCTTAAGAGATAAAATGACATGAACAGATGAACTCATCTAAAATTAACCTTTTACCTTTCAAATGAGCAGCTCAGCACAGGCTGGGAGTACAGTCTGGTTTTATTAACACATTTGGTTGGGGTAATTCATCCGTTTCTTGATAGCCAAGTAGGATACTAACAAGGCTCCAAGGATCAATGTCCCAGTAAGACCTGCCACCCACAGAAGTTTTGAGTATACAGGAGCACCTGGAGGATGGAAAGGTAGATTAATGTGTGCTAAAACCAAGTGATTCAGTGTCCTGACAAAGACTAGCAGTCTTCTGCTGTTGGAAGGTCTATGTCTTTTGACTAGAACAGTGAGGAATGGGAAGGAGGAAGGAGCTTAGGTTTGGCTGGTAGTTTGTTTCGCTGGTTTGGTCTCTTCCCTCTTGGATACTTACGGAGCTTTTCTGGAGGGTCCTTAGTGGCTTGGAGTAGAATCATGGGGCCTTTGCTAGAAACACTAGCAGTAGTGTTCTGAAAACTGGTGTCAGAATTTCTTCTTCTTCCTGTTAGAGAAGTGAGACCTAGTAATTCATTGGTTTTTGCACACATAGGGCAGGGATAGAAAATGTTATGGTACAAGGCCAAATCTCTATATAAAACTTGGTTCTATGCCTTACAAAAATCTCATTAAGTATATTAATATGTACTTGAACAAGTGAGATTTTGTATCCGATGCCATCGCCTTAGTTTCCCCAGGACTTTGGTATGAATATGTTCTATCTCTGAACTACCATCCCTTTCTAGATAGAGTACCTTGACAGTAAGATGTTTAGAATTCAGAGATCTTTCCCTGTGATTCAAAGGTAACTAGTAAAACAACTTGGAGGTGGAGGTACAGAGAAAACAATTTAATGAGAAAGTTTAGATCTGGTTTTCAAATGAGGTAAAACAATTTGATTTACTTGAAATATAAGTACAGCTTTATGTTTTCTGTATCCTGTTGTATTAAGAAAGATGCAAATGGAAAATGAAAAAGTGAGAAGCAGGGCTGGGCACAGTGGCTCATGCCTGTAATCCAAGCACTTTGGGAGGCCGAGGCAGTGGATCACGAGGTCAAGAGATCGAGACCATCCTGGCCAACATGGTTAAACCCCATCTCCACTAAAAATGCAAAAAATAAAATAAAAATTAAAATAGCTGGGTATGGTGGCACATGCCTGTAGTCCCAGGTACTTGGGAGGCTGAGGCAGGAGAATTGCTTGAACCCAGGAGGTGGAGGTTGCAGTGAGCCAAGATCACGCCATTGCACTACAGCCTGGACAAAGAGAAACTCCCTTTCAAAAAAAAAAAAAAAGGTAAGACAAACTGGGCATGATGGAACATGCCTGTAGCCCTAGTTACTTGGGAGACTGAACTGGATCACTTGAGCTCAGGAGGTCGAGGGTACCATGAACTATAATCATGCCATTGTACTCAAGCCTGTGTGACAGAGCAAGAGCTGGTCTCAAAAAAAAAAAAAAAAAAAAAAAAAAAAGGAAAAACTATGTAGAATTGTTTTAATTCTACTTCTATTTGTCAGTTGTAAGACCTCAGTCTAAGATGATTCTGTTCTTTAGAAGTAGGGATAATATGCCTATTTGAAGGTATTAATGTGATGATGTATTTTGCATACTAAGCACCATTTAGTTACTATGGTGTGCCTCAAGATCACAGGAGAGCTGGTAGAAACAGATGACTGGTCCCATTCTCAGAGCTGGAAGGGACTTAAAGCTTCAGAGGTTATGAATTCCACCTCACCCAGGTTAGACCAAGATAGGTAGAACCAGATAGACATATAGACACTCTGACTATTTAGAAGCATTGGCCCCAACCAACTGGAGAGTACATTCTAGGTCCATTCCTTCTACTTACAGATCTTTAGGCTGCATTGCCAGACCTGTCAAGCAGGTATAGACGTGTTTGTCAGCTATCCAGGTGTATTTTGTTAAAATGAGACATGAGATAGGCCATAAACTGCCTTGGCTCCTGGATGAATTCAAGTTTATGTGGAAAAAGCTAAGGTTGAGAGTTACCAAAATCTTTGTAGCTTGTTTTAGGAGACATGGGATTCTGGGAAGCTAGTCATCTTTGTTCTATGGCACTTTAAGTACTTAAAATATCCTTAATAAGATCAATTTTCAGCGTGAGTCATTTGGCCAGAGGCTAGGAAAGCTTAGACATGGGACTCAAGATTTATTCAAATCTATCCTCTAACATTGACAGCTTGGATACTCACGGCTGAGATCAGGACAGGTTACCACACAGGCTGGTGTCTCAGCAGGCTGGCAGACTGACACGCTGCAGTGCAGATACACCTGGGAGCCAATAGAATTCAGGTCATTTGTAGTATCACCATGCCATGGGTCCCCAAACCATGCCATTTGTCTCCCCAGGAGGAGGTTCAAGGAAGTTATCAAAAAATTGATATGGTCCAAGTTGGTATCACAATAGCACTAAAGAACTAGAATCCAGTTAACAGAGGTCATTCATGTGATTGGCAACAAGGGTTGCTCTGAGGCATTACCAACAGCCAGCATTTAAAGGTCTTCCTTGGCTGCTGGAGTCATAGGACATGGAAAGAGTTCCAAGTCGGGGAGGTTCAGAGCCCTGGTGAGGGTCATGGAAGGCAATATCCTACCGGTCCTGTAAGGGCCTGCTTCACTGCTGTAGGGTCCACAAAGCTGAAGGTGAAGATGCTGAAGCGCTGGTGGTGTGAGGGAAATGGCAGATCCAAGGCTTTCTGGACAGGAATCAGCTGGGTCTGATAGTTGTCCCCAGTGTAGGGGCATCTAGACCAAGAGATCCAGCAGTCAGGATGGGCTTGAGAGTCTCAACACAGATGCATCAAAGAACCACTTACCCCTTCACCAGGATGGGCCACTGTGGCTGACTCAGGGGTTCTGTGCTGGGTGTTGCCCAGCACTGATGCAGGAACAGCCCTAGGTAGGGGTCTGTTCTGTGTAGGAGGGAGACCTCCACGTAAATGGGATCCCGAAGCAACTTCACCACTGGGTAGTCACCAACACCATAGTAGGATCCATAGTTTTTATCTGCAAGAGGCCAAAATAAGGATTTAAAGTGGTAACCTCTCAGTGACTTGAGGGACTGTCACCCTGTTAAACAGCTTTCAGTGTCTTGTTACCAATTTAGGATCTTCATGCCCCAGAAGACTGGATTTAGACTATAGGCCAGATGCTCCAGCCAAGGAGGTCATACCTTTGGCAATCTGAAGTTCCAGAGTGAGGGGTCCAGGCTGAGACTCGGGAAAGGGCGGTGGGAGAGTGAAAACCTGGACGTTAACTGGGAGAGAATTGCTACTTACTGAGTAGCTGCAGCTGACACGGAGCCTGCAGAGAAACAAGATTTCAGCTAGTTGGTTGTGGGAGGTGGGTGTCGGTTATACATCCTTTCTTAACTCAAGGGACCATTAAGTGCTAGACAAGTTTACAAGTACAAAGGATATCATTCCTGCCCTGCCGGGAGCTGTATTTTAGCTGGGGAGACCAATATGCCAATTAGGACCAACGTTTGACTTGGAGAGAAGCATAAAGAAATCAACATGTATCATGAGAAACAGATGCCTACTGAAGAGAAGATCGGGGAAGACCTTACAGGTACCTTGATACGAAGGTAAAAGAAAAGAAACTTTAGGAGGGAGAGGCTCACCCTATATAGGACAAAGCCTGGAGGCAAGGACATGCTTAAGACCCTACATGAGTTCCATAGCAGAACCAGTCTGCAGTCAAGGAATAGCGAGTGAGGGACTGCGAATGTTAGAAGTCAACAGGCTGGAGATGAAGTAGGAACCGTTTTTTGCAGGGTCCCGATGTTCCTATGAAAGCTTTGTTTTTCCATAGCTTTAAGGTGTGTGATCAGACAGATGCAAGCTGTTAAAGGAATTCTTTTGGCTGCAGCATGGACAGTGGAGAAGGCCAAGACAGAATGGGAAAATGTAGGCTGAAAAGGAGACTGGAGAACGCCAAAGTAAAGAAAATCCAGTTAAGGGAAATAGCACAACTTCAGGTGAGCTTGAGGTTTAGGCGGGTTGGAGACAGCAACGCAGATGACCTTAATCAAGTAGTGGGCAGTGCGATTAGTGAACCAAGGCAGCAGACAGGTTCTCCTGTTGCCGAGGAGGGCTCATTTGTGGATTCAGGACTTACCAAGGACTCCTGTTTTATGGAAGAGGGGAAGGCGTTCTGGCCAACCACGGTCAGGTTACCCAAGACCTTACCTGAAGATGCTGTCACGAGTGACAGAGCCACTGCTCCCGTTTTTCACGTCTCTAGTTGCCACCAGTTCGTTTTCATATACTGCTTGGTTTTCAGTGATCTACAGAAACAGATGGAGAAATCATCATTTCTGATAGCATTATGCTGCTTGACTCCACTTGCTCTAAGTCCCCAGCAAAATTACACTGTTGCATGTTACATTTCCTATTCCTTCAGCAGAGGCAAGAACACACAGCAGCAACATCCTGGCCAGTTACCACTTTGCCTTATTTCAGGACAAAGAAATTGCAAGGGGAATTTGATTACCTAGAAGAGACAGCTGAAGTGCTACCAATTCCTGTCAGCACCCCTGGTTTATTTTCTCTAGCTTCCTAAAAGACAGCCCCTTAACTAGATCACAGCTGTGATGGTCTTAGCTAAACACCCAGGGGAGATTAATTTTCAGTAATGAGGCATTCTCCTGCCCTAGAGACTCTCCTGAACTCCAAGCAGTAGTCACGAGTATCCTTCGTGGCCAGAGTATTTCAGCTCTCCCCCATTAGTCACTAGGACATTCCCACCCGACTTCCAGAGCCAGGAACGAAGCCCGACTGCTCACCCGTTTTGTGGTACCACAGGAAGTAAATGGAAACCGGAACAGGACAAAGGCTTGCGTTGCTAACACAGGTTTACACACACTGTCATTCCTAAAGGTCAAGTGCACGGAATCCAACAGCAGTGGTGGCGAGGCCACATTCCGAGACACAGCGATAGAGAAGTGGCCCTCTCGGGTACAATCCAAAGTCACTGAAACAGAGCAGCTGTGCTGAAGGCAGGTCATCTCTCGCTTTATGGGGAGAACCAGATGAGAATCTAACCACTTCGTTACTTTTAATCCCACGGAGAAGTTGGTGTTCCCAGCTGATGACCTCGGTGCAAGATCGCCAGGTTTAACCCAGGTTCTAAATGAGAGCACGGGGTTGAGTTTTGCCTCCCCCACTCATTGTGGGACCTCCAGAAAGGTATTGAGCCTCCTCACTTCAGTTTCCTGTGCAAGAAGGGGCTAGTAGCTCCTTGTTTGCTTGTCAGTTAAGATCTTTGACAAGAGTGTGCAATATATTAGATAGGTGAAGTCATCGCAGCTTTTGCCACAGTGAAATGTCCAAAGCTGCTATTATTTCTGCACCAACCTATACATGCTCTTTGAGGGCAAGTTCGTGTTAGAAAATCTCAGTAGGACTTGAGATATGCAGAAAGCAACAGCTTTAAACTGAGGCGCCCTAAGCAAGCCCAGACCATCACCCGAAGTCGCTATTCCTTGGGGAAAAGTTAGGTTTCTGTCAATTAGCAGTTACCGGGCACTAGCAATTATCTGACACATAGCCTTCAAGTCCGAGCATTATTGGCTTTATATCTCGATCTGGGAGAACAGACATTGGAGGCTGTAGAAAGGTCTGTTACATTGGGATCAAGTGTTCTACGTCACATGGCTCAATAGCAGCCTGCTATCATTTGATATTTGCCTTCTGAGCAAACCCCTCTCTGGGTTTCACTGTAATTGGCACTTTCTTCAGCTGGTTGTAGAGGTGTGGTCACTTACTCACCGGTGTTTCCGTAGTAGCAGGAATTCGCCTCTCCAGGGCTGTAACAACAGCCCAGTTTCTCACAGTCTCCTTGAGAGTTGGGTGAAGGTGCACATGGCAGCCTGTCTCCTGCTGGGATGGACCCACACCAGTCAGTACCTGGAGCATCTTGGTCTAGGTTTTGAAAAAGAGTAACTCAAGTTAGGTCATGGAAAAGTTAGTCTTGAATACCATTTTGTTACAAGTCATTAACATCAGATTCCCGTAGATATAGAGATGATTGAATTAGGTGTACCTATTCCATATTGTAGATACAGTCTTGGGAGGTTGTCAACATTAAGTCACCTTGTAAGAGTGTCCCGACATTACTTTTTGAAAAAAGAATGCTGACAAGGTTGGTGGAAGCAGTGAGGGCTCCTTACTCCTTGAACAATCCTTCCTTCTGTTCTTTAGAGGTTTCTCGAGCCCTAGTGTGGGTATGAGTTATCTGAAGATTGTTTTTGAGTTCATGTCTGGTTCAGAACTGGGGTGGGGCCTGCGATTCCTCATTTTATTAGCACTGCCCATCCTGGCTACATATTGGGAAGCAAAGCAGTGAATTGTGAGTTTGAGTCTGTTCCAACTTTGAGGACAGGCTCTCAGGCAAGACTTTCTGGAGTAGGAACCATACTTCCTACTGTATTCCCTAGGGAAATCATAGAGAGTCCCCAGCTGATGGTATGGGAGGCTTGCATCCTCATCTCAGTGCACAGCCAGCTCCGTGGAGGTTTTGTTCCAAGTCCCCTTGCTAGCTTTAGATTTCTTCCCTATGATTCTTACCATGAGTGAAATGCTCCTGGTTCTAGGAGAGTTCTTTAAATCCCAGCTCTGTCACTCATCAGTGATAGGCCCTTGGGCAAACTTCCTGGCAAGTGATAGCAGTCATGTTTATAGCACTGGGTTAGGATTAGGGAAGGTAACACCTGAAGTGTTTACCCACAGTGCCTGGGTATTGAGGAATCTCAATTGATAGTTATCCTAAGGACTGCCCATGGAGGTGAGAGTTGGGAGATAGATGATCCTTCATTAATGCCAGGTGTCACCGCACAGAGCAGGTCAGAGAAAACCAAGAGCACTTTCACCACACCCAGAACCTGAGAGCTTCCAGCCTTTACCTAGAAGATCCATAGGACACTTAAGCAGCTTCCTCTCTGTAACTGTCTTGTGTTCAGCTGCACCTGCTCCTTCAACTCCGACTGGCATGATGTAGTGGGAGTCCTGGAGAGACAGGCCCTTGGGAGTCAGCCTGGATAGTAGCATGAGGGGCTTCACCCAGCGTCACTGGCCATTGAGTCATACTCACCCACTCAGTGACATAGCAGCTGCTGTAGCTTGTTTCCAACACCACAGAGCTGCCCGGACCCTTTCTTATCCAGGTGCCACAGTCAGAGTCATTCTGCAGCTTGTGCAACATCCCTTGCTTGTCTGGAGGGGTGGGGAGAGGTGAAAAAACACAGCAGTCAGTCTCCATTGTCACCAGTGCCAGAGAGGACAGTCAGCCTTGCCATTAGACCCCAAGGAGCAACTATCAGTAAGAGGAACAAGAGGAAAATCAGATTCAGATCAGACGTGGTTGTAACTTAGACTATTTCTTTTGCAGAAAGATGTGAAAGGGGGAAAGTATCAAGACAGGAAGCTAGGGAGAACTCTTAGGTAATAGAGGAGATATATCATTGCTTAGCTAAGCAAGGCAAGTCATACAAACTTACCCCAAGATATTAGTACAGGAGGAGATGTTGCCTCCTGGCTGAGGTTTACAGTAAACTGGAAACTCCCCAGCCCACAATGGAGCACACTGGAATAATCCAATGCCTCAGTCTTATGCTGGCCATTCAATGCAAGAGATAGTGATGCACACAGCAAGACGCACTGTGGCAGCCACATGATGCTACCAGACGTTCCTGCTAGCTGGAAGCTCTCCACCTCCTCTGCCAAGAGCCAAAGGGGCTCCTGCCCAGATTCCTTTATATACAGAAGGCAGGCTTGGTTTCAGCTGCACATCTTTGTGACACTCAGGTGGGATGCCTTTAGAACGGGTAATTCTTCTAGCTTCACTTGCTTTGGGGCACAGTCGGCAGCTGCCTCGTATTAAACACCGCAACCCAGGCAGACTTCAGAGCCCAAGAAAAATGCAGTAACTTTCAGCTAACAAAAAAGAAAGCAAGCTTCCTCATGGTTGCTCAGTATTGCATCTGTTCCACTAGTTTATTTAGCTTATTGGCTTCAGAAGGCCTCCCTCTAGAATTTGGCATATTTGGGTGTGGAACTGCCATCTGTGAGCTATGGGGTTTGGGTAAGCTGCAAACTCTCTGAATCTTTCTTTTCTCATCTGTAGAATGGGAATGCGATCTCCTGGCAGTGGTGTGCTCGAGGATTAAGTGAGAGATTCTAATGTCAAGTGCCTGGTACAGGGCTTAGCGAAGCAATGAGTTCTCAGTCAACACTGCTGGGTGGGAGCTGGGGCCCTTGAGAAGCCTTGTCACCTTCTCCGTCCATTCTAGAAAAGTTCCCATACAATTAGAGTCTGTCTTGAAATTCTATGAAAATCTAAACTTGTTTCCTGAGAAAGGTTGATTTTGAACCCTTTCCTGGTCCTAAGAGAGAGAATCCTACCACAGCAATCTTTCAACAAATTCCAGAGCATTTCGTTTTGCCATAACTGCCTACAGTGCTTCCTTACAGGATCTGGGGGAAATGTGGATTAGGCCATGAATTCCTCCAACCAGTTCCACCTCTTACAGCAATTTTACATTTTTATCATTGAGCAGGCTGGCCGCCATGGCTCATCCCTGTAATCCCAGCACTTTGGAAGGCTGAGACGGGTGGATCACCTGAAGTCCCGGGTTGGAGACCAGCCTGGCCAATATAGTGAAAATCTGTCTCTAGTAAAAATACAAAAATTAGCCTGGTGTGGTGGCAGGCCCCTGTAGTCCCAGCTACTCAGGAGGCTGAGGTAGGAGACTCGCTTAAACCCAGGAGGCAGAGGTTGCCGTGAGCTGAGATGCTGTCACTGCACTCCAGCCTGGCAACAGAATGAAATTCCATTTCAAAAAAAAAAAAAAATATATATATATATATATATACACACACACATATATATTTATATATATAAATAATTTAGCTATATTTCAGGCGTATTTCATAAAGATGTCAGGGTTTCTTACTTGCTTGCTTTCTGCATAAACTACAATTTATATACACTTTGGTCACTCTTTAGGCTAGTGTCAGACCAGATCGTAGAGGAATTCTGAAAGATTTGGGGATGAATGGATACATTCCCCACTGGAGAGGTGAGAGTGTGGGAACTTGTCTTCTGTAGTCTCACACCAATGTTCCCAAATTGTCCCCTGACTGTATTTAGACTGACATTACTCAGTTAACTAAACATTGTAGCCAGAGCACTGAGAATGTGTAACTAGGTATCTCTAGTTCTCTTCTATTAATAAGCATGTGTCTTCCTGGGAAAATTGGTGACCCTTTGAACCACGTGATGACAAATGACACTGATGGAATGCTGGATTCTGCCCTCAGAGACAAATGTGGCTTCCCTGACACCCTCCACCTGGATTAGCTGCCCCCTACCTGGTTATCATATGCCATTTACTCACAGGATTTGCCATGTTAGATTGTAATGACCTCTTTCTTATCCAGTTTGGCTACTAGAAGCATGTGAGGCCAGGGACTGTTTTATTTGTCATTGTATCCTGAGTGCCTTGGATGTATGCACTCAGTGTTCTCTGAGTGAAGATTAAATCCATGGATATGCTTTCATTAGTGGCCATGTCCTAGGGCTAACCCCCTTGAAATGTGGTTTCCAAACCTCACTGGTACAAATTCATTTCCTTTGCTAGGAGCTCAAACTCATAACCCTTAGGTATTTTTCCTTCAAGTAAATATCATGTGACTGCACATATAAGAAAGAATCTGAGGATTCGACTCATGCGAGATGTCTCAGCAGTTAAAAGGCCAGTCTCCCGACTAGTCTTACTAATATTGCTTTATAAAGGCAGTGAAATGTCAAGGAGAGTGAAGCATCAAGGAAGCAATATAGGGTACTATATCATACGAGTTTTGACAATGAGTGGACCTGCGTACAAATTCTGACAGTCACTCTGCAACCTCTGTGAATTTATTAATCTCTTTCTGTTACAGTTTTTATATCTGTAAAACAGGGATGATAACATGGGCGGTATTATTACAAGATTGTTGGATTATAGATGAAATAATACATGTACAGTGCTTGTTGCATAATTGCTATATTATCGCTAACATCAACAGGACCAGCCTGGGAGAGAAAGGTGAGATGGGTGGCATGGAAAGCAAATGCCAAGCAATGCACTCATTTGCTCTGCAGGGAGTGTGAGGAACAGCCTGTACTGGTGAGGCTGCATTCCCAGATGAGGTCCTGTGAAAAATCACAAAAGTCTGGAACTATGTGGAGCTATCTCGAAGTCCACCCAGAACCACACCAATCTCTGATGCTGCAGAGGGTCAAAGATGGATCCCAAGCTAATGTCGGCAGGGCTGAGATTAGGTAACGTTATGCTCATTCCTCTGCGGAATCTTCCAAGAACAACATCATCACTTAATTTCAGGATGGGAAAATGCACTGATAATGTGTGATCCACCTCAAGGAGCCCCAGGCTTAACAGAAAAAATATCCTCATTGCAGCATGAATCATAAAATCACAAAATCATCACAGCATGAATGTTCTGTCCTTATTTGAGAGGACAAATGCTGTTCTTTGTCTTCTCTTATGTTAGAATCACCCAGTCATTAAAAAAAATTGTTTTAATGACATTACAAACAGAATACGAAGCATCCTAACGTGTACAGACTTATCAAAAGCCCCACAGTTGACATGGATGAAACTGGAAGTCATCATTCTCAGCAAACTGACACAAGAACAGAAAACCAAACACTGCATGTTCTTATTCATAAGTGGGTGTTGAACAATGAGAACACATGGACACAGGGAGGGGAATATCACATGCCGGGGTCTGTCGGGGGGTGGGGGTCTAGGGGAGGGATAACATTAGGAGAAACACCTAATGTAGATGACGGGGTGACGGATGTAACAAACCACCACGGCACATATATACCTATGTAACAAACCTGCATGTTCTGCGCATGTACCCCAGGACTTAAAGTATAATAATAACCCCCCCACACCCAAAACAAGCACCATAGTCGTGGTAGTGTTCATATAACCCACATTTTATAGGTGGACTTAAGGATTCCCCTTGTGTTGCTCACCAAAAGTCCCACACTGAAGCCAAGCTACCCATTCCTCATTTGCTGATCTGGCCACTCATGTCTTGAGGGCAACCTGTGTCACTGGGAAAAGACAAACAGTGATTTCCAAAAACCTGCTTCCATCTGGTCATATTTACATCTGAGTGTTTCAGTTTAAACTGCAGAACAGGGACATAGCCACACGAGGTCTGGACAGCATGGATCTGTTGTACGATGCTTTCTGGCCACTGAGTACAGACTCCTTGCCTGACATGCACAGTGATTACCCTGCTGTGACTGGAGCAGGGTCCTCCTAACTGGAGAGTGAAGTACCAGTCAAACCAGGCCCCAGGAAGCCCACTTCAAGTGCAGAGAGGCAATAATCAAAATTATCCCTCAAATATGGAGGGATGATTAGACCATTGTTGTGTTAATCAGTAATTAGGGAGCAAGGATGGCACATCCAGCTGCTCTCGGCATGTGGTGGAAATTAGGACGCTTCTCTTCTGAAGGAAGATGTCAAACTTAATTTACTGTAAGTATTTACACGGTTTTCCTTTTCAACAAGCAAGAATGACATGTAATTCAGAGTCAGTTGCGATGACTTTTACTACCGAGTGTCTTCTTTCAGTACCTTTTATGTCTGAGGTACAAGACCCGTCTCTGAAGTGTCTCCTGTGAGACTACACAGCACCCGCTCTGTTCTGATGTCTTTCCCCTTCTGCTCCACGATGGGTGGAAAATCATCATTCCCTTTCATAGGCAGGAGGAGACCCTACTGAATGGATAGTTGGACTTTGAGAGGAATGTCAGTATGGTTGACCCTTGAATGATGTGGGGGCTGAGGGTGCCAAATCCCCCATGCAGCCAAAAATCCATGTATAGTTTTTTGGTCCCCCTAAAATGTAACTAATGTAATTGCCTGATGGGTTTGTCCTACTTGCTGCACAGGCAAGATCAATTCACTGAGACCATAGCATTGCAATGAGGAAAGAGTATAATTGATATGAGGCCAGCCACATGGGAGACAGTTATTATCAGTCTCGCTGAAGGCTTGGAGGTTTTGAATTTTCAGGCATAGTTTGGTGGGCAGGGGACTGCTGATTCATTGAGGATGCACTCTTAGGGGTATGGAAAATGGTCCTTGTGCACTGAGTTCGCTTCTGGATCTGGGGGCCACAGGACCAGTTGGGTCGAGTCACAAGTGTGCCCTTGGGTGAGGGTCAGCCAGTTGCCAGAATGCAAAAGTCTGAGAAATACCCCAACATATCAATCGTAGGTTCTACAATAGTGATTTGTCTATGGGAGTAATTGGGGGAAGTTATACATCTCATGACCTACAGAACAATGCCTGGTCATCTGTAAGTACACCTAGATCTCAGCAGAATTCCAGCCCCTCTCATCCTAACCTTGTAGACTTTCATTAGTTTTACAAAGGTGCTTTAGTGTTGGGAAGGGCTATTATGAACCTTGCTTTAAGGTTAAATTATAAACTAAATTTCTCCCAAAGTTAGCTTGGCCTACTCCCAGGAATGACCAACGACAGCTTGAAGGTTAAAAGCAAGATAGAGTCAACTATGTCAGATTTCTCTTATGTCATAATTTTGCAAAGGTAATTTCAGTAATAGCATATTGTTGACCAGAAGCATTACCAATAACATAAACAGTTGATGAACACATACTCTGTATGTTATATGTATTCTATTATATACTGTACTCTGATAATAACGTAAGCTAGAGAAAAGAAAATGTTATTAAGAAGTCCTAAGGAAGAGAAAATATGCTTCCTATTCATTAAGTGCAAGTGGGTCACCATTAAAGTTTTCATCTTTGTCATCCTCATGTTGAGTAGGCTGAGGAGGAAGAGGAGGGGTTGGTCTTGCTGTCTCAGGGGTGGCAGAGGTAGAAGAAAACCTGTGTATAAGTAGACTCATGTGATTGAAACCCGTATTGTTCAAGGATCAACCATATATTGATATTCCTCTTTCTGAAGGTGAAAGAAGAGATAAAGAGGTAGAGGAGTAAATTGCTAAAGAAAGAAAAAGAGCTAAAATTAAAAACTTTTGCACTGAAAGTCCTGACTTCACCACAATGCAATATATCAGTGTAGCAAAACTGCACTCATACCCCATGAACATATGAAAAATGAAAAATAAAAATTAAAAAATTAAATTAAGGACTTTTGGGTGAGGAATTACAGATAAAGTTAATGTAGGCCAGGCGCAGTGGCTCACGCCTATAATCCCAGCACTTTGGGAGGCTGAGGCTAGTGGATCACAAGGTCAGGAGTTTGAGACCAACCTGGCTAATATGGTGAAACCCTATCTGTACTAAAAATACAAAAAATTTGCCGGGCATGGTGGCATGCACCTGTAATCTCGGCTACTCTGGAGGCTGAAGCAGGAGAATCGCTTAAACCCAGGAGGCGGAGGTTGCCGTGGGTTGAGATTGCACCATTGCACTCTAGCCTGGGCGACAGAGCAAGACCCCGTCTTGAGAGGGAAAAAAAAGGTTAATGTGAGTTTTCTGGCCCAGACAGACTGTCTCTGTTGAAGTTCATGCCCTTCCACCACCTTTATGCCGTCTACTTAAGTTTGGATGATGTTCTCCTCTTTCTACACCATGGGGTTGACAGGCTGTCTTTGCGGGTGACAGTAAGTTCTGAGCACCATAGACCAGTAGGGTTTCCTCCAACATCCCATCTCTATCAAAGCATATAATCGCCATGGGTTCTAGTTCTAACTTTTCAAATGCTAACAGAAATAGGAAGACTCTAACTCTAGTGATTTCAAGCAGTGTGTCTTAGAATTTCTGTAGACACGGCATTTAAAGTGGCTCCTGCCCACTTACCAATTATGTGTGCAAGCCTGTGGGAAATTACTCCTCCACTCAAGAGCAAGACAAGTGGGCAGAAGGAACAAAGTTTATGGCCAGATTGACAGCTGGGCAGGCCTGAGACTGGCAGGTGCCACTGCACCATTGACTGGCTTTTCATTTCAGTGTGGGTGGTAACAGCTAATTTTATACTGTCATGCAAAGAACAAGCGAACCCCTGGGAAAACATATCCTCTTTAGCATTTACTCAAAACAACGCGAAACAAATCTTTCCGTGCAATTGTGGTTGAGAATGAGGGCTATTACTCTGATTCCAAAGGCTACTTAATAGGACAGTGGGCAACATGTGGATATACTATTGAAAATGACAAACGCCAAGATGTGTGTGGTATGTGTGGGCGTGTACCTGTGTGTATGCAAAGAATTTGAAATTGCCTTCTGCAGTAGTTTACTAAGGCTGCCCTAACAAAGTACTGCTGACCGGGGGACTCAGAACGAAGGAAGTTTATTGTCTCAAAGTGCTGGAGGCCAGGAGTTTCAGATCAAGCTGTCAGTGGGGCAATGAAACCTATAGGGTAGAATTTCCTTGCCTCTTTATCTTCTGGTGGTTGCCAGAAACCCTTGATGTTCCTTGGCTTGTAGATGCATCACTCTGATCCTGGTCTGTACACATCACTGTACTCCCTGTGCCTTCACATAGTCTTCCCTTTTTGTGTATCTGTCTCTGCGTCCAAATTTCCTCTTTTATGTGGACACCAGCCATATTGCATTAAGGCCTACCCTAATGACCTCATTTTAACTTGATTACCTCCGAAAAGACTCTATTTCCAAATAAGGTTAACTTCTGAGGGACTGGGGGCTTAGACTTCAAAATATTTTTGTTGGGGGAGATATAATTCCACCTATAATACCTTGTAAGGTGTTTTGAAATTGCACCAGCCAAGTTAAATTCTGTTTGGGCTAGATTTTTTTTTTTTGTAAAGATGAAATGAAAATGATATGTCTTTCCCTATTAAACTTCCTTTTGAAAATTCCCAATTTTGCCTGGACTAAACTAAAGAGATTTTGTAATTCCTTTTTGTTTAGAGGGAAGGAATCAGTTATGCACCCCATGGCTGAATTGGCTGGTACTAGTGGCTGTTTCAGTTCACAGTGGCCAGGCCTGGTGAGCTGGGGTAGTTCATAGTAGAAAATTTAGGAAAGGTGCAGGTCATATGAAAGCTATTCTTACTTTGGCCACTGCTTTCTGCCTGATAACTATTCTAGCACAATTGCTCTCAGCTAACTGGAGTTGATTGGGTAATTAATTCACGAAGGTTTTGAGTCTGATGATATTTTATATCGTCCTACCTTGGTATCTGTGGGGGATTGGTTCCAGGACCCCTGAAGATGCCAAAATCTGCGCACACCCAAATCTGGCAGAAAGCCTTACAGAACCTGCATATAGGTAAAGTTGACCCTCATCCATGGGTTTCATAGCCCATGAATACTGAATTTTCCATCTACATCTGCTTACAGATGTGGAACCCATGACTACAGATGACCAACTGTATCTGTTGAAAAACGTGTAGAAATCAACCTATGCAGTTCAACCCATGTTGTTCAAGGATCAGCTGTACACTGTGCTCCTTCTACATGATCCTAGCTTGATCGTAACCAGGATATTGCTTTGCTTTTCTACTAATGTGCCTTTTATGCACACGGTTTCTGCTTCCTGGAATGCCCACAGCCTTATCTGTATTTGTCCCAATTCCTAATTTTCCCTTGGAGCAGAGGTTCTGGAAATTTTGTTCCTAGATCAGGAAGAGCAGAATCACTTGGGGACTTGTTAGAAATGCAAATTTGTGCGTCTCACTCCAGACCTACTGAATCGGAAATTCCAGCCGTGCGCCCAGCGCTGAGTTTAAGTAGCCTTCCAGGTGATTCTGATCACACTCAAGCTTGAGGACCACCGCCTGGGGCTAGAGCTTTCCAGGTGCTCTTCCCGAAGTGTTGCCCAATCCCCCAGCTGGAGGTCATTTTTTCTTCATTTGGTTTTCTTGTGCTATCAGTACTCCTTTTAGGGAGTGACTATTCGGTATTCTACCTTCTCCTCGTGGATTCTACGAAGCTTGAAGGTCAGTTATACTCACCTTTGTCTTCTCCGCATTGCTTACCTCTTATGCTCAGACAGTACTTGTTAGATGAGTGAACTCCCGATTATCTAAATGGCCTGCATCTGTGCTTTAAAGGGGAGTTGGTTTTGCAAGGCCTCCTTCATTTTCTGCCACCCATCTGTGTTTTTGAGCTTACCTCAGCATATGAATGAGACTTCCTATAAGATCCCGACTCCTTAGCATGGCCACCCGAGTCCTCTCCGGTCATCCAGCGTGACCTCTCTCCTCCCAGTGGCTGGTCAAGCAGAAGCCTCTGCAGTTTCCCAACCCCCCATCCCTTCCTCCCCTGTGCTGTGCCCTGTGCATTTTCTTTTCTGAAATACTCTCTTATCCTTTGTTTATGTGTGTGTGCCTGCTTGCTCTATTTTATTTTTATGTTTTTTACTCTGTTTTTTATTTTTACACTATTTCTTTTTTTTTTAATTATTGAGATGGAGTCTCGCTCTATTGCTCAGGTTGGAGTGCAGTGGTTTAATTGCAGCTCACCACAACCTCTGCCTCCTGAATTCAAGTGATTCTTGTGGCCCAGCCTCCCAAGGAGCTGGGGTTACAGGCACCTGCTACAACTCCCGGCTAATTTCTTTTTAGTGGAGACATGTTTCACCACATTTGCCAGGCTGGTTTTGAACTCCTGGCCTCAAGCGATCCACCCACCTCCGCCTCCCAAAGTGCTGAGATTACAGGCGAGAGCCACTATTTTTTTTATTTTATTTTTTATTTTTGAAAGAACCTAACTGGGCCAGGCGTAGTGGCTCACGCCTATAATCCTAGCACTTTGGGAGGCCGAGGCGGGCAAATCATGAGGTCACGAGTTGGAGACCAGCCTGGCCAATATGGTGAAACCCTGTCTCTACTAAAAATACAAAAATTAGCTGGGGGTGGTGCACACCTGTAGTCCCAGCTACTCGGGAGGCTGAGGCAGGAGAATTGCTTGAACCCGGGAGGTGGAGGTTGCAATGAGCCGAGATGGTGCCACTATACCCCAGCCTGGGCTACAGAGTAACACTCCAGCTCAAAAAAAAAAGAACCTAACTGAAGCATCATCTCTTCTGGAAGTTCTTCTGTCCCCACCTCCTTTTCTTTCTTTTTTTTTTTTTTTTTTTGAGACAGGGTCTCACTCTGTTGCCTAGGCTGGTAGGCTGAAGTACAATGGCACGAACATGGCTCACTGCAGACTTGAACTGGGTTCAAGCGATATTTATGCCTCCGCCTCCCAAAGTTCTGGGATTATAGGTGTGAACCACTGTGCCCAGCCTCATCCTTCCCCTTGATCATTTTAGTGCCTTCCTGTCTCTGGTCCTTTTCAGCGTATCTTAACCGTTCCTTCCTCTGTCTAGGTCCCTTGCTCTGAAAAGAACAACGGTATCTTTTTTGGGTGTAGTCTGTCCTTTCTAACTCAATGCCTCCAACATAGCAAGGCCTAAAAAAATATTTACAGAATGGGTGGATAATATTCTGAGAATTCAGCTTAAACATCAGTAATGGTGGGGGGGGTGGGGATTAAAAAAAAAACATTAATAATACCCCAGGAAGCAGCAGGCCCCTCCTCAGCCCCTCTACTCCCTGCTCTGTCTTTTACCTCAAGAGCTTGCTGTACCTCCTGGCATTCGGTTAAACAGACTTTTTTTCTAACCTTCATTACACCTTTCCCTAGAAATGACACTAGTTAAATGATTTTGCGAAAGCATATTTGTGCACATACAAAGACATATAATGAAGACAAGTAGCTGTTATGTTCACCTTCCTGTAAGCAAATACCAATAGAGTAATGAAATTTCTGTGTTAGGATATTTTTATTCAGCCTGAACACAAATAACTCAAGTCATACGGGGTAGTCAGTGCTTTGGAAATAAATCACGTTATTTCTACTATAAACAACTAATGTTTACCTGGCCCCAACTCTGGGTCAAATATTTTCCAAGTTGCTAGGGGTAAAGGCAAGCTCTCTCTTACCCTAATTTTCTTGTTCTCCCTCCCTCTCTCTTTCTCCTTTTTTGTCTCAATGATCTCTCTCATCAGTGCTGTCTGTCACATACTATGCTAGCCTTGAGGACATAACAGTAAATGGGAGAGACTTAGTCTCATGGCATTTAAAGATAAGACTCTCTGAGCAATAATTAATCACACATGTATTCCCTATGCCTAGCCTAATATCTGGCAATGATACTTGTTAAGAATCAGTGAATCAAACAATGAAATCATGAAAAAACTAATTTAAAATGTTCCCATGCATTTCACTTAAGAACAGCCAGCAGCTCACGTTTTATCAGTGCGTGCGATTTGGGGGCTGTTATTTCTGGCTGGGTGCTGAGTATTCCAGCAAATTCCCTTACCGATATTTTCCTCCTCCATTCATTTATCACTCTCCTCTTTTGTCTTTCTTAGTCTCACATATAAATGATAGGTTAGAATCAGAACAAGAGAATCTATTCAAGGTTGCTTTTTATCTTTTCTTTAAGCTTCAAAGCTCTGTTTTGAAGAGCTATCTGAATTCCTTGTGATGTTGACAAAATATAAATTAGGGTGCCTCCAAGTTCAGCAGAAGCCTGCCAACCACTGTCTTTTAGGCTGATACCTGCCACTGGAGTGCTACAAGTTCAAAAGGCCATAGAATGCTTCCCACTAGGAGTCTGCCCTGGAAGCTGACTATGGCCCTCATCTGATAGCCTCACAGGAGAGCACCTAACTCCTTTTCCTGCAGTGAGGCTATTACTCGCAAGTCTCCAGAACTGATGAAAATGGTTGCAAGGACAAATGTAGATAACAGTGGGGGAAAAAATAGCTTGTGGATCAGAGATGCAAATTGGCAATGGCATTGGGTAATGAATCAGTCCAATCTGTGTGAGAGGCTGGGGTCATACATATTACCGTCCCACACAGCGACACTGGTAAGAACAAGACTTTGGCAGGCATTTATCACAGAACATATTACAAACATCATTAGTGAAACATTAATATTATGAAACATTTTAGAAAGGCTGAAGCAATCATCTCACTTTAATAACCTAAGACGGTTCTCATAGATATCCTTTATTTTTTCCTCAAGCAGAAAATGAGGAACATGCCAGGATGATCAGATCTCGCTCTGTTTGCAAACTGCAAACTGAAATTGTTGGTCCTTTCATTTCTTTCTTCTTAAATCAGGTCTGCTTGGCATGTGGCGTGCCATGTATTTCTCTTTATTTAAGGAGACAAGATTCCTGCTGTTTGGAGGTAAGGGAATTGCCGCTTGTTGGTTGAAAATTGTAAGCTCTGAAGATGGGATTTTTTAGGTTTGCAATAAACAATGAGCTGCATTTGTATCATCTTCTCCCATGCTTTGAGAAGGAAGAGACCTCTGATGCTCTTAGCATAATAGCAAGGCTTTAGTCATTGAGGGATACTTCCAAAGACACCTGATTTTTAACCCTTGGCATTCTGGCCACTTCCACAAAGAGTAGCCAGGGAAATAATCTCACGGGCCTCTGTCAAACTTCTTCCTGGATTCAGCATCTGTTTTATGCTGTATAATTGTGCTGGGGATTGAAAGGAGTGTTAATAATAAAACCAAAAAAGATAAATCTGAATTTCTAAACAATACATAAAATCACTGACTTACAGAATATTCGAGTTGCAAAAGGTGTGATACAGATAGAAGGGATTAGGACCTGAGCGCAGGGGGAGGCCTGTGACATTAGAGTTGAAACTGTCCAAAGGTAGAATTTGGGTTTCAGCTGATGGTGCTTGAGAGTGATAAAATAGATGGTACAAAAAGAGGCTAGTCTAGATTTGATGAATTAATGACTAATAAATATTAAAGGACAAAAGGCAAAAATGATCAATAAACATGTAGAATAAGGAATGGACAGGATATAGGTGGGAGACCATAAACGGTCACACCCAACAGAGAAGGGAATTTGTGTTGAGAGATGAGTCTGATGGACGATGTAGCCTTAGCTCCTTTCCTGTGCCAGGCACTAGGAGTGAGAATAAAGACATGAATAATTTAGGTCTCCTGTCAGACCTGGACTGAGATCCCAGCTCTCCTAAATCTTGGCCTAAGGACTTTTCCACAGAAGCAAATAGCTTCTTGCAGCTGCTTCCTCTGGTAATATGTGAATATAGATTTTCTTCTGTGCAGTTAAGAAAACTTAGATTCGTGCTTCCGAAGGTAGATTGGTCTGGGTTTTGTCTCAGCATGATAAGCCATCAATAAGTTGTAAAAATAAATAAGTAAACAAATTTAAACAACAGGTGACAGTGGTATTCTACACAGCTCAAGGGGGTCAATGGTGGGGAGAGAATTACAAGTAAATACAATTGAAATAAAAAATGAGACTAGGAACGGGAGGTGGTTCTTCTGAACTCGCTTCCTCTGAAACTGTATGAATTCACTTTGGTCAGAAATTCCCAAGTTTTTGCCCCTAAGTGATCAGGCTCACTTCCCAGCTTTCCTCCCATCCCATCTGGAGCTTTCTTCTCGGATACTAAGTGATGTGGCAAATTGACATTACCGCAATAGCACAGAAAAGAAAAAGAACTTGTTTTGATTTATGCACTGCAGTTTCATGCTCCAGGGCATTGATAATTTAGCAGTGGCTTGAAATGAAGGAGAAAGCATTTAAAGTCATGTGGAAATCTGATAATACCATTGGGTTGAATGTTATTTGCATGACTTTGGAAATAATTAATTTCCCAAATCTACTTTGTTGTCCAGATTTGTTAGTCTACTTGTTGTAGGTGACACCTTAATGGTTAGTAAAACTCTCAGGATGTGGGGTTGGGTAAGTATCTGTTAATGAAACCAGGCATTAAATGGCATTTTATTCCAATGTCCCAAATAGAGCAGGCGACATTCCAATAGCCTGCCTGCCTGAGAAGGAGAGACCTTTGCCCAGGATTGAGGAGACCTGGGTTCTATTTCCAACTTTGATTAAGACAATGAACTCCTCCATGAGCAATTTACTTATCCTTGGACTTCCCGCTCTAGGACTGGTACATAAGAATTGTCAACTCATGAGTTGCTGAGTGATGGCAAGCTAGTTGTGTAATTCTGCGCATTTGCCTCTGGGGCTCAGTTTGTCAGTTGTGTAATAAAAGCATCCTTGTTGATCATAATTAAAGTCCACTTACTGCACTAAAAGCCTATGACACAAGCCTCACAAGATTTGGGTTTAACCTGTTTCATTATCATTTTGCCTCAATCTGATCAACATGTTAGCTAGTAGCCTGAGAGAAATTGAAAAATCTTCCTGTTTTTTTCACGTGATAAAAAGTCTGTTTAAGGCAACTCCTATTTTTATGAAAATCATATAGAGACAGTTATGTATTATTTAGGTATGAGACCATATCAATAGCAATGAAATAAAATATTATTTAAAAATAGTTTGGTTTTTAACTATTATTTTAAAAAAACAGTTAAATTTATGGGTGAGGCTGCATTACCCTGGTCCATTTGGCTTTATTTTTAATTTTAAAAATTAGCCCAAATGGGTGGCTCTACCATTATGAGTTTCCTTGTAAGATAAAGGTAAGGGGAAGAGAGTTTTGCCTGACATAAGAGCTTAAGAAATCCACAGTAAGTCCATTGCTGAATGGTGAGATGTGGGTGGAGTGTGATTTATTTTATATTTTAATGTAAATGCAATGTTATGTCCTTCTAGAGATTACATTTGTCTTTTTGCCTCCACTGAAGCAAGAGCCAGAAATATGGCTTATAGAAGTTTAATAGAGAACTGCCCATCTTCAAGGATGGGTATTGGTCTTCCTGGAATTGCTGATGGGGTTCCCAGGGAAGGATAAGAGTTCCTGGCGTTACTGATGTAGCTTTTTCAGATGGGTGAGGCTGAACAATAACCCTGCTTATTGTATAGTGGAAAGGAGTATAATCAGATCTTTTGTGTTTTGTGTATTGAAAAGGGCACGCTACCAGACCTCTAAAGGATGGATTTCTGGTTGGGGATGAGACTGAGTTACTGAGTTGTTCTGGACCAAGGAGGTGGGCAGATATGGCAGAACCAGCCTTGAGTAGGCCTGTGAAAGCCATCTGGTCCCTGGGTGCTAGCTGTGTGCAGCAATGGAAAGATCTGAGCCCTGAACTACGCATACTTAGCGGCACATTGGATTATTTTAACATTAAAGGAGTAGGTGGACCCTTCTAGAGAGAGGCCTGAGCAGGTATCTGTTGAGGTGGAAGCTTAGATCCCGCTGGTGGAGTGGATACAGGCAAGACTTCAACAGGAATAGAGACTTCGGGAGGCAGTGAGCAGAGTCTAGTTCTGGCACTGCTTGGATGAGGACGTGTCTGCTCTCCCAACACTCCCTACTTTTGGACTTCTAAAAAGTACCTGGACAATTCAGGAGGTAAGAGGCATCTAAGAGGTAGGTAATAGATTTCCTTCTAATGATGCAGATCAGGGCTTGAACCATTCATTGATAAATAATAAAAAATATTTAAAATAATAAAGAGTAAAAAAGTTGTACTGGCAACTCAAGGTAAGGGAAAAATTTATACTGTTTTTACAAGTAATATGTACTCGTTTAGAAAATGTAGAAAATGCAGAGAAGTATGAAAAGTAAGAGCATTCAAATTCACAAACTCAACAATGATCACTGTTAATATTTTGGTGTGAATTATCCCCGTAAGGAAATAGTGCTTTAATAAGTGGACTGCAAATATTCGTGGGCCAGCTGCATTACTTTTGATGGGGGAATACTTTGTGAAGAGCGGTGGGTGAGGCCCACCCCTTAGGCAGTGCAGCCTTTCAGATTCCATAGGCACGTAGGTTTGGTTTTTATTATGAACTAAAAGCTCCACAAAGAATTTTTGTCTTATTCACAGTTGACTCCCAGCAGCTAAAACAGTAACTGACCCATAGTTGCACTCAAAACATATTTATTAAGTGAATGAATGGATAAATGTGTGGGTGTTATTTGGGGTTACCAAATTTAGCAAATAAATAACTAGCATTCTCCTTTAAATATACATTTTAATAAACTTTTTTTAGTGTAAAAGTAATATAGCATGGATATATTTGTGCTAAAAATTATTTATCTGAGATTCAAATTTAAGTAGATAACCTGTTTTTTATCTTGTACCCCTTTTATGAGGTTCTGTTTCTTCTAGATTTTCTCATTCTGTTGTATTTTCTTGTTCCTTCTTTTTGGGATATATAAGCTGTGCTTCCCAGGAGAAGGGAGGTGGATGACTGAAATGTGACTTTCAGAAGGCAGAAGGAGGCTTGTCACAGCCTACTTTATCCAAATGGGCCCTTAACCTGAAGTCCTAACAGCCTTTCAAAGAGTGGAACTTTGCAGCAGCTGGCAGAGACGTGTATGACACACCTGTGCTGCCAATCACTAAAGGAACCATGCCTTGGGGAACCTACGGAGAAAAACTCAGTGGCAACTGCTTGTCAGTGAAAACAGGTGAAGTGGTAACTTATTTAATGTTAGGCTGCGAAGTGAATCTATCCTCAATAAGGAAAGGATAAAAGCTTATCTATGAGAAATTTTGTATTCAGTTGAAATGAATACCTATCCTGCACCTTCTTTCTTGGGTAGTTGTGAATGTCATCTCTCTCTGGGGTTCTTTCTTTGACCCACTTCTCTTCTTATTCTAGGTTAACTCCTCTACTCCCATAGTTTTAACCAATGAGTCACAAATCTAATACCTATAACGCAGATATTCACCTGATAGGTGAATGTAGAACACCAACTATGTGTGAACAAGATGCTTTGGGATAAAATCGTGAATAAAATATTCTTATTTTCAGTCCTGATATTTGAAACAGTCTTTTTAGTGGAGATATAATCAAACATTCAGGAAATAGATATGAAAGTATTGTGATAACTGCAATGAAGGAAAACCAGAGTAAAACGAGCCTGGCAGAGATAAACACAAGGATGGTGTCACCAGGGTGGAGAGAAAGGAGAGGAGAGTACTACAAGACAGGCATGGGCCAGTCACAGAGGCTTCTACACCATATGAAATAATTTGCTCTTCATCATGAGAGCAATGAAACTCCATTACAATGTGTTAAGGTAGAGAACAAAATAAACATGATATACATTTTGAAATAAACAATGAAATAAACAAGATTTACATTTTGAAAAGCTTGCTTTGACTGTGGTGTAAAAAGAATGGATCGAAAGCCAATACTGGATATAGGCGAGGCCAGTTAGAAAGCTTTAGCAGTAGTCCAGTAAGAGAGGAAGGTAATTTGTTCTAGGATGTTGGTGGTGGAGACAGAGAATGAATGACATGGGAGTTAGGTAAGAAGTAAATGGCAGGACTTGATGATGCATTAAATGGACTGGTGAAGATGAGGGGGTATCAGGATTGGTTTGTAGATTTCTGGAATGCACAGCCTGATAGTGTTATGCCATTTACTGAGCTATGGATGACTGGAGGAAGGCCAGGTTTGGAGAGTAAGATCCTAAGTTTGGGGACATCCTGAATTTCATGTCCCCTCTGAGCTTCATGTTGTATAGGCAGTTGGATGTATTGGTACAGGAACATAAAGAAAAGGTCTGGGATACCTATTTATATTGGAACTCATTGACTACTGGCTGGTGTTTGAAGCCATGAGCTTGCCTAAACCAAGAGTATAGAGTGAAAATAAAGAGAAGGGATATGTTTAATTTCTGAGGAGATACCTATTTAAAAGATTATACAGAGAAGGATGCATTAGCCAGGGAAATTGGGAAGTGGACAGACAAAACCAATGCTGTGTGGTGCTGTCAGTGCCAAGAGCTGAAGGAAGGTAGACAGTCTCTTCAGAGTTTAAGTCGAGTAGAATGGAGATTATCAGGGGCAGGGCCTGGTGGTGAGGAAAATGGGTAGATGTTGGTCAAAGGTTACAAAGTTTCGGTAATGTAGAATGAAAAATTTCTACAGATCTAATGTATAACATGGAAACTATAGTTAATAATACTGTATTGTGTACTTGAGATTTGCTGAGAATGTAGATCTTAAGTAGATCTTAACTAGTTATAACTAGTTATAAAACTATGTGAGGTGATGGACATATTCATTAATTTGACTAGAATAATCAGTTCACTATGTATATGTATATGAAGACATTCTGTTTGTATATCTTAAACACATACAATTTTAATTTAAGAAAATTGAAAAATAAGGTTAAAGGAGATGAAGACCCAAAAATTTCCGTTAGATTTATTGTCACTGGGGTCACTGACAGCCTCTATAGGGTTGTTTCCGTAGAGAAAGAGATGTAAGTCAGCTTGAAGAGTGTTGAGTTTTGGGAGGTGAGAGAATGAAGATGGCAAGTGAAGAACACAGTAATTTTGACAGTTTTGACTAAAGGAGGGTAGCTAGAACAGTAACTGGTTACAGAGTGAAGTCAATAAGAAGGGAGAGAAGATAAATACAGGTAACGAAGAGTTATTTGATAGTGTAAGAATTCTGCATAAGTACGTGAAAATGGGTCTCAACCTAAGTCGAGGAACTGACCCAGGATAGGAAAAGAAACATTTTCTCCACAGTAAAAGCAAGAAACAGACATATTTCAGCTCCAAAGGTATGTAGGTTTGGTGTTGGAAAGCTGAGATCTCCTGATGATTTACCTGTTCTTGCGATGTACCAGGTGAGGTCATTCATCTACTGAGAGTAAAGGAAATTGGAGTACTAGTTCCTAAGTGAATTCTGCTAGTGTTTACATAAGCACGCAGCTAAAGGGTAAGTTGAACACACAGTGAACATTGTTGGATGGTTGGATGATGAGAATAGTGGCAATGTAAAATTCTTCCTTTCAAAAACTTCCTGACATGGGCACCATTAGCATTTTATTGCTCCCAACATTTTTTTGGCCTGTAATTATATATTTTCATGAGCAATATACCTGTCTAATACAAAAAAGCTAGAATTCCCTTCAAGTATAATTAATTTTATGATGACAAAGCTCAAAAATTAGATTTGAAAAGTTATTTCCATTATGTAATATTATAATCATCTAAAACTGCCTGCAAATATTTCATTTTTATGCTTAAAGATGATTAGCAGTTATTGTCAGCACCAAAAACTCTTTTCTGAAACCCCTGAATTGGAATTAACTTCACAATGGCATATGTGAAGTTATGAATACGAACAATTGGTGTTAATGAACAAAATATAACTTGTTTTGAGTTTTTTCTTAAAGCCATGTCTTTCTTTTAAAAGGATAAGTAAAAGTAATTAAACATAAATACCAGTGTTTGAAGGAAAAGTTAAAGTTGAGCTGTTCATTGAATAAAGATAATGTATCTCAGAAAGTTTAGTTTTTCTTGAACCCTGAATTAAACGAAGCAGGAATTATATCAGAATGGTTTTTTCCTTCCCATTTAACAATTTGCCATTTATGTAGAATATTTATATATTTTAAACTTTAAAGCTATTATTTCCTCTATGTCTTAATGCAAACACCCTGAAGTTAAATTGGGGGTTGAACAATCTTTTGCTAATCTTGTCCAAACTTATGCCAACACAGAATGACTTTCTGACCAATAAAATAAAATTTTATAAAGATTTTTAGTTTGCTGAGTCCTGAGAGTCAACATTTTCTCCAACTTCTTGACACGTTTTTAAAAAGGGGCTTTTATTAGAAGCTGTCAGCAATATGTATAGATGAACTTGGGTTCATCATGCCACTGAAACTCTTTTTACTGGGGAGGAGTAAGCATGCATCTTTGCACTTCGGACTACATCAAATAGGACAATGGCATTAGAACGATGCTAAAAATAAAGTACAGTGTAATACATTTTCAAACATGCAGGACCAAGTCAGAATATAGGAGTTTAGCTGCAAATGGTCATTAAGATATATTGAGTATATTGAGCAATTACTGAGGATGTGCTAAATCTCCTAAATCTCAGTCATGACACCAGGGGTTAAGAAGGCAAAAGATGAACATATATTTTGCCTTTAAGAAATTAGAATAACTAATAGATGCTTTATAAGAACAGACAGGAGTTACATGCATCCAAGTCACTGAGAGGAATCCAAACTACGTGTGCCACTTGTTCTACCTCTAGCTGAGTTCTGTGCAGAGCAGCCAAAAGAGTTTCTTGGTATACCTGTGAACGCCATGTGAACCAGCAGTGTTTGGGATAATGGATTGGATAGAGGGTCAGTTCTGGGCACAAGGGCAGCCAGTATCTTATAGATGGGACTTAGGGGAGACCGACAGGCTGTGAGAAGTGCTGCTGTGGGGACTGTTCCCAATAGCGATGCCCTCCACATACGGTGACCAGAGCATCATGCCTTGTCATGTTTGGAATTTGAATGCAGACCCTTCACAAAGGCACACTCAAGCAGAAACAGTAAAAGGCAGAAGCCATGCCTGATTCAGGAGAAGCCATGTAGATGCAATAGCTGTAAAACAGAGAGAAGGAGCAGGACACAGGACAAGCCATGGGTGAGGCAGTGGCACAGAGAGGGAGAAGGCCAAAGCCCACACAGAGGCTGAAGACCTTAGATGGATTATTTCTAAGGATATTTTTAAAATAAAAAGTAATGTGCAAACCCCTCATCGATATTGCAGGCTTTCCAGAGGCCTGACTGACCTTAGAGCTGAATTTCTGAATTTGATTAACTTACTGAATATCTGTTACAGTCAGTCTTTCCACCTGGGCTAATATAGGTTGATTTTATACCTCCGTAGCTATCCATAGCATGTAACAGCCTCACTCACACACCCTCTGTATCTTTCTAGAGCGTTCTGTCTAAAACATAAATGAATCAGGCCAATACTCAGGTTTTTTCTTCTTTGGCTTATGACTGAATCTATATTATTATAATGGGTTCTGGGACAAACTACCTAAAATTAGGCCAAACTTCGTGGATTAAGAACACAGTCCTCCACAGAACTGCCCTCACTTTAGACATCAGCTACACACTTAGCAGTCTTGAAGCCTCTTGAACTTCTGACCAACTGGATACAAATCTGGAGGTTCTACTCCCCCTTCAGATTTAGTAATTCAGTAGTATAACTATGGAACTCAGGAAAGTGCTGTATTTTATCACTGGTACACTATACTATAAATTACAGTTTTGTTATAGCAGAAAAGGATACCAATCAGCTAGCCAAAAGAAGAGACATAAAATAAGGACCCCAAATATGAAACTTCTGTATCCTTTCCCCACCAGAATGCATCATTTTCCTAGCACATAATTATAAAGAATAAGCATGGAGTACTATTAGCAAGGGAAGTTCAACCGAACTTTAGTATCCAGAGTTTTTATTGGAGTTTCATAATATAGGAACAATTAATTGAATCCTTGACCATGTGATTGAACTCCATCTTCATCCCTTCTCCTCTTCGTGGGTGTTGGGTACATATTACGTGGCTCAAAGTCATGGTTGGTCTTTCTGGTATAAACTATCCAGAGATCCAGTATGAATCATCTTGTATAAACTACCAGGGCTTACCATAAATAACAAAGATACCCCTATCACTCAGGAAATTCCCAATATTTAGAGACATTTTCCCAGGAACTGGGGACAAAGACCAGCCAGGTTCTTTATTATATAAGAGTTATCTCATTTTGTTTTTTTAAAAATATATTTTAATCTCTTTCATATTTTGTATCTCCTGCCTCTCTGATCTTCAATTGAAGTAATTATTTCAGATCTATCTTCCCACTCACTAATTCCCAATTCTTTCTTTGGCTGTGGATAACATACTTTTAACTGAGTTTTTAACTTCAAAGATTATATTTTTTATTTATATTAGTTTCATTCAATTTTTAAAACATCTGCTGTCATTGTAGATAGCCAATTGTTGCTTGTTCATTTTTCCCCATTTTAGTTTAATTATTTTATTTTTTTCTGTCTCTAAGCAGAAAATTGTCATTATCTATTCTGTAATCAATAATTTTGTAAACTGTAGTTCTGGGGGTTCTAAATTTATTATCAGTTGGTTTTCATTATCATATTTGTTTCCTCGTGGATTTGATGATCCTTGATTTTGAATTCTTATTTATTTGATCCTCATCTGTGGGGATCATGAGGGCTTAAATTGGGGACGTTCTCTTCCAGAGAGGTTTTGTTATTGCTTCTCCTGGGATGCTGTTAACTTGGGATGATATCCATTTCCTTCATTGAATCCATCTTAATTTTAGAGTTCTAGGTTTAGCATTCATAACTTGATGTGAACCTACAACTTTGATTTGTCAGTTACAGGAAACTTTGAGGAAATTTGGGAAGGGGAAAAGCATGAATAAAGGGGTTCCTAGATACAGCTTTCACAATGCTATCTCTAAACCTCCCTATATATCAAATATTATGTCCTCTGTCTTTCAGCTATTTTATGTGGATTTGTTGAAAGAAGTTACAAATAATTTCCCTGACAGGGCTGTGCAGGACCATGGGTAAAGATTGGCCAGAAGCAGAGAAACCACAGGTCTTTGCCCCTTGCTCTGCCATTTTCACCACTGGTTTGGAGAAACAGTAAATAATTATCTTATTTGATATAATACTTTTTATACTGTGACTAAAAATGTTACGAATTACATACAAGAAGATTAGAACAAATTATTTTAAAACCTTACAATCCATCTTTTGTGAAATTCACTGAAAAATATACAGAGTAGGGGATTTGAGTAAGGTCAGTTAAGTAGCAGAGGCATTGCTTTTCCTGGTGGCTTATACCCTGGATGGGGTCTGAACACAGGATATGGAAGGAGGAAGCTGATGAGGAGGGAGACCCAGCAATTCCAGATCAGGAGACCTAGATTATGAGCTGGCTCTACAAGACCACCAAGCCTTTGAAAGCTATGAGTATTTTAGACAGTATAGACTGCCACAGATAGAGTGATATCCAAGGGCCACTGCATACACAGCATGACCTTGCTGCTGGTGGTAGGGTGGAACCAATTTGATGTCATTGAGTAGGGCCAGAATTGAAAATGTATGAATCTCATGGCATCTTGAGAAAAGGCCTTTCCTGAAAAAGCCTTAGTATCTTCCTCTGCAAAAATGGGACTGCAACTAGTATTATTATTACTGAATACCTCAATTATTTTATTTTGTAGATGTAATAGGTTTGTTGCCCAATGTATATGGCAAGTAGTATGCTGAGACACCAGGTTGCAGAAGAGAAGTTTAATTGCAGGGCCACCGAATGAGGAAATGGAAGGAAACCTCAAATGTATCTTTCTGAGTAGTTTAGGGATAGGGTTTTTAAGGGTTTGGAGTTGGCTGAGGTCTGGAAATAAATCATTGATTGATCCAAGAGTGCAGGATGAAGACACTGTATTTTCATCCTGATTTGAGTTCTCTTTGGGGGTCTTTAAACTGGTTGGCATCAGCTGTTCTGCTGGAATTCAGAATCTGCTTAAGCAGTTCTTAAACAAAATCCTTGTAATTTTAACATTAGAAATCAAAAGTATAGGAACAATGGGGGCACAAATGGTCGGTATCTAGTGTTATGTGACTTCTGGTTACAAGGAAGTGGGTCAAAGTGCAGCCTGGCTAATGCTTAATTATAACTATATTTCTGTCCAGAATTCTTGTTAACCCTGTGAGGACAGTTTCAAAAGACTTTGAAAAGAATAGGGACATTTTAGTTTTTATTATTATTTAGTTGGGGAAAAATTCCATCTTTGATGTCTTACGTTATTGATTTCTTTGGGTTCCAGAGCTAAAGACTTCCAAATGTGAATGTAAACCTGCTAAAATCTTAGCCCAAATACTTTGCTCCATTAGCCTTTATAGGGTTCTATCAGTTGGCCCCCAGGACCCAGTGGGTGTTAGTAGAGGTAGGCATGGAGGAAAGTGGTTCCTACCTTAATGGTAGGAGCCAGGGGGCACTGAGATCCTAGCTGTGGGCTTTAAGTGAGATGAACCCAAGCACCTACTTCACCATCTTGCTTTGATACAACCCTTGAGGTGCAACCCTTACCCAGAATCACAGGTCTAAAAATAAATGGAGTAGCAGCTGTTTCTCACTACCAGGCTTCTGTTTGATTCCACATTTGTCTATTTGTTTCACTGGCTTTTAGGCAGAGAGCATTCTGTAAAATATTAGGAATAGAAATATGGAGCACTGAAAATGCAAAGGCACAGGATATAAATCAGAACCACTTGTTACTCTTATTTCCTTATCAGTGATGTGGATTCTCAGGCATACTCTCAGAGGCTTGAGAAAGCCCTTCTTAAGGACTTTGAACCTTAATGAACAGACAATCCTCCATCAGCTGGATCCTGGTTACTAAGAAATGGAAACTGGGCCAAAAATGTACACACTGCCCATGTGCGAAATCCTAAAGGAAACAGAGAAGCCGGCAACAAAGGATAAGTTACCCTCATGGGCTCATTTTTTCTAAACACTCCTTAGTTTAAGAATCATTCTTGTTATTAATTGCTTAAACAGGGTTCTCACATTTATATAAACGTCGGTTAATATTAACTGGACAAGACTTAGAATTTTTTTTCATTTAATTAAGAAGCCAAAATACCAGGGTAATTATTAAATCAGTGGAAAGGTCAGAGGATTTAAGAATTTAATTCATCAGAATATCTCCCCTCTAAGAGCTCATTCTTGAAGTTATTTTTTACAAACATCTCAGAGATATTTTCCTTTGCAAAACTCCTTTCTTTTCATATTAATGAAATCCGTTGTTTCGAGGCTTGATGAGAAGACCTCAGAAAGTGAGAATCACTAAGAGGTTGCCTGGCTCCTTATTAATAAAATTTTTTGGGAAGTATTGGCACATTCCAATTTTCTTATTAATTTGGGACGAGTCCAAACTATTTGAGTGTGTCAACAAAGAAGAAATGTGATATTAAAAAAAGAAAGATAAAAGATGTAAGGTATTTTGTATGCCCAGAAACAGCGCTAAGACATTTACATTTACTGACATCAACAGCTTCCAATTCTGACAGTGTCAGAAAGGAAATTTTCAATGGCTGCTTTGAAATAACCGACATTTTACACCACAATGAAATCTGTGTTTTAGTATGTCACTAACATCAGACGAGATGAGATAAGACAGCACAGCACAACACAACCGGTTTGGCACAGCACAGCACAACACAGCACAACACAACACACTGCTTCTTCCATTTAAAGCAGGCACTTCAGCCTAAAATGCAGACTTCCGAGTCCATTAACCCACTTGAGATGAGCAGGGAGACTGCATGCTGGGTGAGCAATACCAAGGGAAAGCAACCGTGAGTCAGTTCTCTGAAATGGAGTTGATCTGATCAGTGCGCTACCAGCAAAGTTTTGGAAATGTCCAGACTACCAATAGAAAAGAAAAAATAAACTAAACTAAAAGAAACTAAAATGTTAGTGTGTGTTTACAAATAAATCATGGTTGTTTAGACAAAAAGCTGATAGCTGGGACGGAGGGGCCCTCTGGGACCTCTTCACAGACCTTGAGGATGTTGCGGGAAAAAGAGAGAGGTGTTGTTTGGGAACTGCTCACCTCTGTCCTAATATAGGGCACCGGATCGTGTTCCAATGGCAGACGGTGTGGGAGGCCATTAAAGTGCCTGAGTTCTGCAGTCAGACAACTGGTGTTGGATCCTCTACCAACTCTGTGACTGGAAAGTGAGTTAACCTCTGCGAGTCTCAGCTTCTTCCTCTTTAACATGGAGATAACAGTACATACTTCACAGGTTTGTTATATGCATGAAATGATGTATGTATAAAACAGTACTGTCTGTTGTTTATGATCATTATGATTCTAACTATTACAGTGATTATCCTTCTAATAATTTGGCAGGAATTACAGCCTCTTTCCAAGTGAATTATGAAGAGCAAGTGTGGATAATGTGGAAGCTCATTCCAGCTAATAAGGAGTGGATAAATATCACATTCGTTTTAGTCTAACCTTTTGGGCACAAGCTATTTCTGGACAAATATCATGAAGCATTATCCTAAAGTCGGTTGTAGTTTCCCATAGGAACACTATTATAAATTAGTTCCACAAATATGAATTAAGTACAATGATGCCCCAGGTATTGTGCCAGGGCCTGGCAAGTTATAAGGAAGTATAAGATGCTGCTTCCTGCTCAAGGATTCACAACGAAATGTGAAGAGGCGGCCCAGAAACTAGGAACCTTCATACACGTAAGATGCTGGTGAGTGGGATCAAGTTAGGAGTCCAAGGATGGTTCGGAGGTCAGTCTGCCTGGGTTTAAATCCCAGCTCTACCTCTGATAACATGTGTTTTTCCAACATTTCTGCATCTGGTTTTCCCAATCCTGAAATTGGGATTAATAAAAAAATCTTCATTTGTGAGGTATTGGGAAGATTAAGTGAGGTGATCTCTGTAGTGTTTAGAATCCTGGTTTGTCACATAATAAACCCTCGCAATGTTAGATCTACCATTTTTATTCAGTTGGAGCACAGAGATAATGCTAGTGCATTTTAATGAGGGGAATAAGGAAACTAGTTAGATTTTTTTTTCTTTTTTAAGTCAGGAATGGTAAGATTTTGATTAGTGGAAGAAGAGAGCAAAAAAAGAAAGGGGGGGGAGGGAGAAAGGATAGGAAAAAAAATAATCTGTAAAGAGAATTGCTCAGAATGGAGAGTATTCTGCCTATTGACAGAACAGCAAATGATGTTTAACTAGTAAAAGAGCTCCAACCGGACTAGAGGGGAGGGGCAGCCAGGCAGTTTGGGTCAGAGTACAGAGACCTCCTTCAATGTGTGCCCCAAAGCTGCTTTCCTATCCAAGGATTCAACCTCAATGAAGGAGACCTTTATGCTGGTTAAAGGAAAGATAACACAACCATAACCCTATTATTTCAAATGCTAAGATAAGCTGAGCACAGTGGCTCACACCTGTAATCCTAGCACTTTGGGAAGCCAAGGCAGGAGGACTGCTTGAGCCAGGAGTTCAAGACCAGCCTGGACAATGTAGTGAGACCCATCTCTACAATTTTTTTTTTTAATTAGCCAGGCATGGTGGTCTGTGCCTATAGTTCCAGCTACTTGGGGGGTTGAGGTGGGAAGATTGCTTGAGACCAGGAGGCTGAGGCTGCAACGAGCTGTGATTGCACCACTGCACTCCAGCCTTGCGCAACAGAGTAAGATCCTGTCTGGGAAAAAAAATGCAAAAATTCAGTACCAAATCTTATAACATGGATATAATTCTACCGTAAGATGACCTCAAATATTATGATGTGCCAAATAGGCAAAACAACAACAAGTAGAACAATACGCAGAAGAAGGTCACCGCCCTGACACCCAGTGCCATGAAGATCAAGATCATCATACCCCCAAGAGTGCAAGTACTCTGTGTGGATCAGAGGCTCCATCCTGGCCTCACTGTCCACCTTCCAGCAGATGTGGATTAACGAGCAGGAGTACCACAAGTCAGGCTCCTCCATCATCCACTGCAAATGCTTCTAAATGGACTGCGAGCAGATGCGTAGCATTTGCTGCATGGGTTAATTCAGAAGTATAAATTTGCCCCTGGCAAATGCATATACCTCATGCTAGCCTCACAAAATAGGAATAAGCCTTTGAAAATATATTGTCCTTGAAGCTTATATCTGATATCAGCACTGGAT